>JALIZF010000640.1:0-49541 GCA_029948255.1 Telmatactis stephensoni | reverse complement strand
CGAATTTTTTTCACAAAAAGTCCTTTTTGACCTTAATTATAAGTAATGGCATGGCTATGAGGTTGATTAGTGATTAAATGTACCCGAAGCCGAGGGAGGTTCAGTGGAAGTCCCGAGGCCGTAGGCCGAGGGACTTTTACTAAACCTCCCGAGGCTGAGGGTACATTTAATCACTAATCAACCGAAATAGCCATGCTATTACTTTGTAATAGTATGGTTGCCGAGGAAGTATATAGGAAAACTAGAACGATTTGGACCAAATAACAAGTTACAAATGAATAAATTAAAAGTGCTGTTATTACTCTAGGGAACTCTATTTAGACACTATCGCTCAACCAGAGTTACAACTCACTTGTCTAAAACAGTTATTTATATTCACCAAATAATATTGAAAATAAAAAAGCGTTGTGTGATAACATTGTCGTGCCACGCATGCGCAAGATTATTCCAGTCCATCCCAAATGTGACAAGCATGCTGAATAGTATTGTAATCCATCCCACATGGTTTAGACTACACTGAAAGGTTACTTGAAGCTAATTTGCATAATTTAAGTACTGCTAGCTGCGGATGTGTCCTCAGGAAATTTCTCAGGGACGTATCCATAGTTGGACTCTTGCATAAACATGAGGTACGATTAGTTACTAATCGTACCTAATGCTTATGCATGAGGTACGATTAGTTACTAATCGTACCGAATGCTTATGCATGAGGTTCGATTACTAGCAGTGAGGGGGCATTTAGCCATTAAATGCTCCTCTCGGAACAATAGAATCCGAGGCAACCACGCTATTATTTCAAGTACAAAACGGGATTTTCATCAAAAATTTCACGTTCCTATTGGAAAATTAGCATTTTGACGAAAAATGCAAATTGGCCGAAAAATGCAAATTTGACTTTTTGCGAGATTTTCGAATTTTTCGTAAGTACATGTATTTTTGACCTTATTTTCAAGTACAAAACGCGATTTTCATCAAAAATTTCACGTTCCTATTGGAAAAATAGCATTTTGACGAAAAATGCAAATTTGCCGAAAAATGCAAATTACCTTTTTGCGAGATTTTCGAATTTTTCTCACAAAAAGTCCTTTTTGACCTTATTTTCAAGTACAAAACGCGATTTTCATCAAAAATTTCACGTTCCTATTGGAAAAATAGCATTTTGACGAAAAATGCAAATTTGCCGAAAAATGCAAATTGACCTTTTTGCGAGATTTTCGAATTTTTCGTCAAAAGTACATGTATTTTGACCTTATTTTCAAGTACAAAACGCGATTTTCATCAAAAATTTCACGTTCCTATTGGAAAAATAGCATTTTGACGAAAAATGCAAATTTGCCGAAAAATGCAAATTGACCTTTTTGCGAGATTTTCGAATTTTTCGTCAAGTACATGTATTTTTGACCTTATTTTCAAGTACAAAACGCGATTTTCATCAAAAATTTCACGTTCCTATTGGAAAAATAGCATTTTGACGAAAAATGCAAATTTGCCGAAAAATGCAAATTTGACTTTTTGCGAGATTTTCGAATTTTTCGTCAAGTACATGTATTTTTGACCTTATTTTCAAGTACAAAACGCGATTTTCATCAAAAATTTCACGTTCCTATTGGAAAAATAGCATTTTGACGAAAAATGCAAATTTGCCGAAAAATGCAAATTGACTTTTTGCGAGATTTTCGAATTTTTCGTCAAGTACATGTCCTTTTTGACCTTATTTTCAAGTACAAAACGCGATTTTCATCAAAAATTTCACGTTCCTATTGGAAAAATAGCATTTTGACGAAAAATGCAAATTTGCCGAAAAATGCAAATTGACCTTTTTGCGAGATTTTCGAATTTTTCTCACAAAAAGTCCTTTTTGACCTTATTTTCAAGTACAAAACGCGATTTTCATCAAAAATTTCACGTTCCTATTGGAAAAATAGCATTTTGACGAAAATGCAAATTTGCCGAAAAATGCAAATTACCTTTTTGCGAGATTTTCGAATTTTTCTCACAAAAAGTCCTTTTTGACCTTATTTTCAAGTACAAAACGCGATTTTCATCAAAAATTTCACGTTCCTATTGGAAAAATAGCATTTTGACGAAAAATGCAAATTTGCCGAAAAATGCAAATTGACCTTTTTGCGAGATTTTCGAATTTTTCGTCAAGTACATGTATTTTTGACCTTATTTTCAAGTACAAAACGCGATTTTCATCAAAAATTGCACGTTCCTATTGGAAAAATAGCATTTTGACGAAAAATGCAAATTTGCCGAAAAATGCAAATTACCTTTTTGCGAGATTTTCGAATTTTTCTCAAAAGTACATGTATTTTGACCTTATTTTCAAGTACAAAACGCGATTTTCATCAAAAATTTCACGTTCCTATTGGAAAAATAGCATTTTGACGAAAAATGCAAATTTGCCGAAAAATGCAAATTACCTTTTTGCGAGATTTTCGAATTTTTCTCACAAAAAGTCCTTTTTGACCTTATTTTCAAGTACAAATCGCGATTTTCATCAAAAATTGCACGTTCCTATTGGAAAAATAGCATTTTGACGAAAAATGCAAATTTGCCGAAAAATGCAAATTACCTTTTTGCGAGATTTTCGAATTTTTCGTCACAAAGTACATGTATTTTGACCTTATTTTCAAGTACAAAATCGCGATTTTCATCAAAAATTGCACGTTCCTATTGGAAAAATAGCATTTTGACGAAAAATGCAAATTTGCCGAAAAATGCAAATTGACTTTTTGCGAGATTTTCGAATTTTTCGTCAAGTACATGTATTTTTGACCTTATTTTCAAGTACAAATCGCGATTTTCATCAAAAATTGCACGTTCCTATTGGAAAAATAGCATTTTGACGAAAAATGCAAATTTGCCGAAAAATGCAAATTACCTTTTTGCGAGATTTTCGAATTTTTCGTCGTACATGTATTTTTGACCTTATTTTCAAGTACAAATCGCGATTTTCATCAAAAATTGCACGTTCCTATTGGAAAAATAGCATTTTGACGAAAAATGCAAATTTGCCGAAAAATGCAAATTACCTTTTTGCGAGATTTTCGAATTTTTCGTCACAAAAATGTCCTTTTTGACCTTATTTTCAAGTACAAAACGCGATTTTCATCAAAAATTGCACGTTCCTATTGGAAAAATAGCATTTTGACGAAAAATGCAAATTTGCCGAAAAATGCAAATTACCTTTTTGCGAGATTTTCGAATTTTTCGTCAGTAAAATGTCCTTTTTGACCTTATTTTCAAGTACAAAACGCGATTTTCATCAAAAATTTCACGTTCCTATTGGAAAAATAGCATTTTGACGAAAAATGCAAATTTGCCGAAAAATGCAAATTACCTTTTTGCGAGATTTTCGAATTTTTCGTCAAGTACATGTATTTTTGACCTTATTTTCAAGTACAAAATCGCGATTTTCATCAAAAATTGCACGTTCCTATTGGAAAAATAGCATTTTGACGAAAAATGCAAATTTGCCGAAAAATGCAAATTACCTTTTTGCGAGATTTTCGAATTTTTCTCACAAAAAGTCCTTTTTGACCTTATTTTCAAGTACAAAACGCGATTTTCATCAAAAATTTCACGTTCCTATTGGAAAAATAGCATTTTGACGAAAAATGCAAATTTGCCGAAAAATGCAAATTACCTTTTTGCGAGATTTTCGAATTTTTCGTACAGTACATGTCTTTTTGACCTTATTTTCAAGTACAAAACGCGATTTTCATCAAAAATTTCACGTTCCTATTGGAAAAATAGCATTTTGACGAAAAATGCAAATTTGCCGAAAAATGCAAATTACCTTTTTGCGAGATTTTCGAATTTTTCGTAAGTACATGTATTTTTGACCTTATTTTCAAGTACAAAACGCGATTTTCATCAAAAATTTCACGTTCCTATTGGAAAAATAGCATTTTGACGAAAAATGCAAATTTGCCGAAAAATGCAAATTACCTTTTTGCGAGATTTTCGAATTTTTCGTCACAAAAAGTCCTTTTTGACCTTATTTTCAAGTACAAAATCGCGATTTTCATCAAAAATTTCACGTTCCTATTGGAAAAATAGCATTTTGACGAAAAATGCAAATTTGCCGAAAAATGCAAATTACCTTTTTGCGAGATTTTCGAATTTTTCGTAAGTACATGTATTTTTGACCTTATTTTCAAGTACAAAATCGCGATTTTCATCAAAAATTGCACGTTCCTATTGGAAAAATAGCATTTTGACGAAAAATGCAAATTTGCCGAAAAATGCAAATTACCTTTTTGCGAGATTTTCGAATTTTTCTCACAAAAAGTCCTTTTTGACCTTATTTTCAAGTACAAAATCGCGATTTTCATCAAAAATTTCACGTTCCTATTGGAAAAATAGCATTTTGACGAAAAATGCAAATTTGCCGAAAAATGCAAATTACCTTTTTGCGAGATTTTCGAATTTTTCTCACAAAAAGTCCTTTTTGACCTTATTTTCAAGTACAAAACGCGATTTTCATCAAAAATTTCACGTTCCTATTGGAAAAATAGCATTTTGACGAAAAATGCAAATTTGCCGAAAAATGCAAATTTGACCTTTTTGCGAGATTTTCGAATTTTTCGTCAAGTACATGTATTTTTGACCTTATTTTCAAGTACAAAACGCGATTTTCATCAAAAATTTCACGTTCCTATTGGAAAAATAGCATTTTGACGAAAAATGCAAATTTGCCGAAAAATGCAAATTACCTTTTTGCGAGATTTTCGAATTTTTCTTCACAAAAAGTCCTTTTTGACCTTATTTTCAAGTACAAAACGCGATTTTCATCAAAAATTTCACGTTCCTATTGGAAAAATAGCATTTTGACGAAAAATGCAAATTTGCCGAAAAATGCAAATTACCTTTTTGCGAGATTTTCGAATTTTTCTCACAAAAAGTCCTTTTTGACCTTATTTTCAAGTACAAAATCGCGATTTTCATCAAAAATTTCACGTTCCTATTGGAAAAATAGCATTTTGACGAAAAATGCAAATTTGCCGAAAAATGCAAATTACCTTTTTGCGAGATTTTCGAATTTTTCGTCAGTAAAATGTCCTTTTTGACCTTATTTTCAAGTACAAATCGCGATTTTCATCAAAAATTGCACGTTCCTATTGGAAAAATAGCATTTTGACGAAAAATGCAAATTTGCCGAAAAATGCAAATTACCTTTTTGCGAGATTTTCGAATTTTTCGTAAGTACATGTATTTTTGACCTTATTTTCAAGTAAAAAATCGCGATTTTCATCAAAAATTGCACGTTCCTATTGGAAAAATAGCATTTTGACGAAAAATGCAAATTTGCCGAAAAATGCAAATTACCTTTTTGCGAGATTTTCGAATTTTTCTCACAAAAAGTCCTTTTTGACCTTATTTTCAAGTACAAATCGCGATTTTCATCAAAAATTGCACGTTCCTATTGGAAAAATAGCATTTTGACGAAAAATGCAAATTTGCCGAAAAATGCAAATTACCTTTTTGCGAGATTTTCGAATTTTTCGTCAGTAAGTCCTTTTTGACCTTATTTTCAAGTACAAATCGCGATTTTCATCAAAAATTTCACGTTCCTATTGGAAAAATAGCATTTTGACGAAAAATGCAAATTTGCCGAAAAATGCAAATTACCTTTTTGCGAGATTTTCGAATTTTTCGTCAGTAAAATGTCCTTTTTGACCTTATTTTCAAGTACAAATCGCGATTTTCATCAAAAATTGCACGTTCCTATTGGAAAAATAGCATTTTGACGAAAAATGCAAATTTGCCGAAAAATGCAAATTACCTTTTTGCGAGATTTTCGAATTTTTCGTAAGTACATGTATTTTTGACCTTATTTTCAAGTACAAATCGCGATTTTCATCAAAAATTGCACGTTCCTATTGGAAAAATAGCATTTTGACGAAAAATGCAAATTTGCCGAAAAATGCAAATTACCTTTTTGCGAGATTTTCGAATTTTTCTCACAAAAAGTCCTTTTTGACCTTATTTTCAAGTACAAAATCGCGATTTTCATCAAAAATTGCACGTTCCTATTGGAAAAATAGCATTTTGACGAAAAATGCAAATTTGCCGAAAAATGCAAATTACCTTTTTGCGAGATTTTCGAATTTTTCTCACAAAAAGTCCTTTTTGACCTTATTTTCAAGTACAAAACGCGATTTTCATCAAAAATTTCACGTTCCTATTGGAAAAATAGCATTTTGACGAAAAATGCAAATTTGCCGAAAAATGCAAATTACCTTTTTGCGAGATTTTCGAATTTTTCGTCACAAAATGTCCTTTTTGACCTTATTTTCAAGTACAAAACGCGATTTTCATCAAAAATTTCACGTTCCTATTGGAAAAATAGCATTTTGACGAAAAATGCAAATTTGCCGAAAAATGCAAATTGACCTTTTTGCGAGATTTTCGAATTTTTCGTCAAGTACATGTATTTTTGACCTTATTTTCAAGTACAAAACGCGATTTTCATCAAAAATTTCACGTTCCTATTGGAAAAATAGCATTTTGACGAAAAATGCAAATTTGCCGAAAAATGCAAATTACCTTTTTGCGAGATTTTCGAATTTTTCGTACAGCATGTATTTTTGACCTTATTTTCAAGTACAAAACGCGATTTTCATCAAAAATTTCACGTTCCTATTGGAAAAATAGCATTTTGACGAAAAATGCAAATTTGCCGAAAAATGCAAATTACCTTTTTGCGAGATTTTCGAATTTTTCTCACTAAAAGTCCTTTTTGACCTTATTTTCAAGTACAAAATCGCGATTTTCATCAAAAATTGCACGTTCCTATTGGAAAAATAGCATTTTGACGAAAAATGCAAATTTGCCGAAAAATGCAAATTACCTTTTTGCGAGATTTTCGAATTTTTCTCACAAAAGTCCTTTTTGACCTTATTTTCAAGTACAAAACGCGATTTTCATCAAAAATTTCACGTTCCTATTGGAAAAATAGCATTTTGACGAAAAATGCAAATTTGCCGAAAAATGCAAATTACCTTTTTGCGAGATTTTCGAATTTTTCTCACAAAAGTCCTTTTTGACCTTATTTTCAAGTACAAAACGCGATTTTCATCAAAAATTGCACGTTCCTATTGGAAAAATAGCATTTTGACGAAAAATGCAAATTTGCCGAAAAATGCAAATTGACCTTTTTGCGAGATTTTCGAATTTTTCGTCAAGTACATGTATTTTGACCTTATTTTCAAGTACAAATCGCGATTTTCATCAAAAATTTCACGTTCCTATTGGAAAAATAGCATTTTGACGAAAAATGCAAATTTGCCGAAAAATGCAAATTACCTTTTTGCGAGATTTTCGAATTTTTCGTCACAAGTACATGTATTTTTGACCTTATTTTCAAGTACAAAATCGCGATTTTCATCAAAAATTTCACGTTCCTATTGGAAAAATAGCATTTTGACGAAAAATGCAAATTTGCCGAAAAATGCAAATTTGACCTTTTTGCGAGATTTTCGAATTTTTCTCACAAAAAGTCCTTTTTGACCTTATTTTCAAGTACAAAACGCGATTTTCATCAAAAATTTCACGTTCCTATTGGAAAAATAGCATTTTGACGAAAAATGCAAATTTGCCGAAAAATGCAAATTACCTTTTTGCGAGATTTTCGAATTTTTCTCACAAAAAGTCCTTTTTGACCTTATTTTCAAGTACAAAACGCGATTTTCATCAAAAATTTCACGTTCCTATTGGAAAAATAGCATTTTGACGAAAAATGCAAATTTGCCGAAAAATGCAAATTGACCTTTTTGCGAGATTTTCGAATTTTTCGTAAGTACATGTATTTTTGACCTTATTTTCAAGTACAAATCGCGATTTTCATCAAAAATTTCACGTTCCTATTGGAAAAATAGCATTTTGACGAAAAATGCAAATTTGCCGAAAAATGCAAATTACCTTTTTGCGAGATTTTCGAATTTTTTGTCAAGTACATGTATTTTTGACCTTATTTTCAAGTACAAAACGCGATTTTCATCAAAAATTTCACGTTCCTATTGGAAAAATAGCATTTTGACGAAAAATGCAAATTTGCCGAAAAATGCAAATTACCTTTTTGCGAGATTTTCGAATTTTTCTCACAAAAAGTCCTTTTTGACCTTATTTTCAAGTACAAAACGCGATTTTCATCAAAAATTTCACGTTCCTATTGGAAAAATAGCATTTTGACGAAAAATGCAAATTTGCCGAAAAATGCAAATTGACCTTTTTGCGAGATTTTCGAATTTTTCGTCACAGAAATGTCCTTTTTGACCTTATTTTCAAGTACAAAACGCGATTTTCATCAAAAATTTCACGTTCCTATTGGAAAAATAGCATTTTGACGAAAAATGCAAATTTGCCGAAAAATGCAAATTACCTTTTTGCGAGATTTTCGAATTTTTCTCACAAAAAGTCCATTTTTTGACCTTATTTTCAAGTACAAAACGCGATTTTCATCAAAAATTTCACGTTCCTATTGGAAAAATAGCATTTTGACGAAAAATGCAAATTTGCCGAAAAATGCAAATTACCTTTTGCGAGATTTTCGAATTTTTCTCACAAAAAGTCCTTTTTGACCTTATTTTCAAGTACAAAACGCGATTTTCATCAAAAATTGCACGAAAAAACGAATTTTCATCAAAACATTTCACGTTCCTATTGGAAAATAGCATTTTGACGAAAAATGCAAATTTGCCGAAAAATGCAAATTTGACTTTTTGCGAGATTTTCGAATTTTTTCGTAAAGTACATGTATTTTTGACCTTATTTTCAAGTACAAAACGCGATTTTCATCAAAAATTGCACGTTCCTATTGGAAAAAAAGCATGTTTGACAAAAATGCAATTTGCCGAAAAATGCAAATTTGACTTTTTGCGAGATTTTCGAATTTTTTCTTCACAAAAGTCCTTTTTGAACTTATTTTTCAAGTACAAACCGCGATTTTCATCAAAAATCTCACGTTCCTATTGGAAAATAGCATTTTGACGAAAATGCAAATTTGCCGAAAAATGCAAATTACCTTTTTGCGAGATTTTCGAATTTTTCTCACAAAAAGTCCTTTTTGACCTTATTTTCAAGTACAAAACGCGATTTTCATCAAAAATTTCACGTTCCTATTGGAAAAATAGCATTTTGACGAAAAATGCAAATTTGCCGAAAAATGCAAATTTGACCTTTTGCGAGATTTTCGAATTTTTCGTAAGTACATGTATTTTTGACCTTATTTTCAAGTACAAAACGCGATTTTCATCAAAAATTTCACGTTCCTATTGGAAAAATAGCATTTTGACGAAAAATGCAAATTTGCCGAAAAAATGCAAATTACCTTTTTGCGAGATTTTCGAATTTTTCTCACAAAAAGTCCTTTTTGACCTTATTTTCAAGTACAAAACGCGATTTTCATCAAAAATTTCACGTTCCTATTGGAAAAATAGCATTTTGACGAAAAATGCAAATTTGCCGAAAAATGCAAATTACCTTTTTGCGAGATTTTCGAATTTTTCTCACAAAAGTCCTTTTTGACCTTATTTTCAAGTACAAAACGCGATTTTCATCAAAAATTTCACGTTCCTATTGGAAAAATAGCATTTTGACGAAAAATGCAAATTTGCCGAAAAATGCAAATTACCTTTTTGCGAGATTTTCGAATTTTTCTCACAAAAAGTCCTTTTTGACCTTATTTTCAAGTACAAAACGCGATTTTCATCAAAAATTTCACGTTCCTATTGGAAAAATAGCATTTTGACGAAAAATGCAAATTTGCCGAAAAATGCAAATTACCTTTTTGCGAGATTTTCGAATTTTTCTCACAAAAGTCCTTTTTGACCTTATTTTCAAGTACAAAACGCGATTTTCATCAAAAATTTCACGTTCCTATTGGAAAAATAGCATTTTGACGAAAAATGCAAATTTGCCGAAAAATGCAAATTACCTTTTTGCGAGATTTTCGAATTTTTCGTCAAGTACATGTCCTTTTTGACCTTATTTTCAAGTACAAATCGCGATTTTCATCAAAAATTTCACGTTCCTATTGGAAAAATAGCATTTTGACGAAAAATGCAAATTTGCCGAAAAATGCAAATTACCTTTTTGCGAGATTTTCGAATTTTTCTCACAAAAAGTCCTTTTTGACCTTATTTTCAAGTACAAAACGCGATTTTCATCAAAAATTTCACGTTCCTATTGGAAAAATAGCATTTTGACGAAAAATGCAAATTTGCCGAAAAATGCAAATTTACTTTTTGCGAGATTTTCGAATTTTTCGTAAGTACATGTATTTTTGACCTTATTTTCAAGTACAAAACGCGATTTTCATCAAAAATTTCACGTTCCTATTGGAAAAATAGCATTTTGACGAAAAATGCAAATTTGCCGAAAAATGCTAATTTGACTTTTTGCGAGATTTTCGAATTTTTCTCACAAAAAGTCCTTTTTGACCTTATTTTCAAGTACAAAACGCGATTTTCATCAAAAATTTCACGTTCCTATTAGAGAAAGTAGCATTTTGACGAAAAATGCAAATTTGCCGAAAAATGCAAATTACCTTTTTGCGAGATTTTCGAATATTTCGTAAGTACATGTCTTTTTGACCTTATTTTCAAGTACAAAACGCGATTTTCATCAAAAATTTCACGTTCCTATTGGAAAAATAGGCATTTTGACGAAAAATGCAAATTTGCCGAAAAATGCAAATTTTACTTTTTGCGAGATTTTTCGAATTTTTCGTAAGTACATGTATTTTTGACCTTATTTTCAAGTACAAAACGCGATTTTCATTCAAAAATTTCACGTTCCTATTGGAAAAATAGCATTTTGACGTAAAATGCAAATTTGCCGAAAAATGCAAATTTACCTTTTTGCGAGATTTTCGAATTTTTCGTAAGTACATGTATTTTTGACCTTATTTTCAAGTACAAAACGCGATTTTCATCAAAAATTTCACGTTCCTATTGGAAAAATAGCATTTTGACGAAAAATGCAAATTTGCCGAAAAATGCAAATTGACCTTTTTGCGAGATTTTCGAATTTTTCTCACAAAAAGTCCTTTTTGACCTTATTTTCAAGTACAAAACGCGATTTTCATCAAAAATTTCACGTTCCTATTGGAAAAATAGCATTTTGACGAAAAATGCAAATTTGCCGAAAAATGCAAATTACCTTTTTGCGAGATTTTCGAATTTTTCGTAAGTACATGTATTTTTGACCTTATTTTCAAGTACAAAACGCGATTTTCATCAAAAATTTCACGTTCCTATTGGAAAAATAGCATTTTGACGAAAAATGCAAATTTGCCGAAAAATGCAAATTTAACTTTTTGCGAGATTTTCGAATTTTTCTCACAAAAGTCCTTTTTGACCTTATTTTCAAGTACAAAACGCGATTTTCATCAAAAATTTCACGTTCCTATTGGAAAAATAGCATTTTGACGAAAAATGCAAATTTGCCGAAAAATGCAAATTTACTTTTTGCGAGATTTTCGAATTTTTCGTCAAGTACATGTATTTTTGACCTTATTTTCAAGTACAAAACGCGATTTTCATCAAAAATTTCACGTTCCTATTGGAAAAATAGCATTTTGACGAAAAATGCAAATTTGCCGAAAAATGCAAATTGACCTTTTTGCGAGATTTTCGAATTTTTCTCACAAAAAGTCCTTTTTGACCTTATTTTCAAGTACAAACGCGATTTTCATCAAAAATTTCACGTTCCTATTGGAAAAATAGCATTTTGACGAAAAATGCAAATTTGCCGAAAAATGCAAATTACCTTTTTGCGAGATTTTCGAATTTTTCGTAAGTACATGTATTTTTGACCTTATTTTCAAGTACAAAACGCGATTTTCATCAAAAATTTCACGTTCCTATTGGAAAAATAGCATTTTGACGAAAAATGCAAATTTGCCGAAAAATGCAAATTTGACTTTTTGCGAGATTTTCGAATTTTTCGTAAGTACATGTATTTTTGACCTTATTTTCAAGTACAAAACGCGATTTTCATCAAAAATTTCACGTTCCTATTGGAAAAATAGCATTTTGACGAAAAATGCAAATTTGCCGAAAAATGCAAATTTGACTTTTTGCGAGATTTTCGAATTTTTCGTCAAGTACATGTATTTTTGACCTTATTTTCAAGTACAAAACGCGATTTTCATCAAAAATTTCACGTTCCTATTGGAAAAATAGCATTTTGACGAAAAATGCAAATTTGCCGAAAAATGCAAATTACCTTTTTGCGAGATTTTCGAATTTTTCGTAAGTACATGTATTTTTGACCTTATTTTCAAGTACAAAACGCGATTTTCATCAAAAATTTCACGTTCCTATTGGAAAAATAGCATTTTGACGAAAAATGCAAATTTGCCGAAAAATGCAAATTGACCTTTTTGCGAGATTTTCGAATTTTTCTCACAAAAAGTCCTTTTTGACCTTATTTTCAAGTACAAAACGCGATTTTCATCAAAAATTTCACGTTCCTATTGGAAAAATAGCATTTTGACGAAAAATGCAAATTTGCCGAAAAATGCAAATTTGACTTTTTGCGAGATTTTCGAATTTTTCGTAAGTACATGTATTTTTGACCTTATTTTCAAGTACAAAACGCGATTTTCATCAAAAATTTCACGTTCCTATTGGAAAAATAGCATTTTGACGAAAAATGCAAATTTGCCGAAAAATGCAAATTTGACTTTTTGCGAGATTTTCGAATTTTTCGTAAGTACATGTATTTTTGACCTTATTTTCAAGTACAAAACGCGATTTTCATCAAAAATTTCACGTTCCTATTGGAAAAATAGCATTTTGACGAAAAATGCAAATTTGCCGAAAAATGCAAATTGACTTTTTGCGAGATTTTCGAATTTTTCTCACAAAAAGTCCTTTTTGACCTTATTTTCAAGTACAAAACGCGATTTTCATCAAAAATTTCACGTTCCTATTCGGAAAAATAGCATTTTGACGAAAAATGCAAATTTGCCGAAAAATGCAAATTTGACTTTTTGCGAGATTTTCGACTTTTTCGTAAGTACATGTATTTTTGACCTTATTTTCAAGTACAAAACGCGATTTTCATCAAAAATTTCACGTTCCTATTGGAAAAATAGCATTTTGACGAAAAATGCAAATTTGCCGAAAAATGCAAATTTGACTTTTTGCGAGATTTTCGAATTTTTCGTAAGTACATGTATTTTTGACCTTATTTTCAAGTACAAAACGCGATTTTCATCAAAAATTTCACGTTCCTATTGGAAAATAGCATTTTGACGAAAAATGCAAATTTGCCGAAAAATGCAAATTTACTTTTTGCGAGATTTTCGAATTTTTCGTAAGTACATGTATTTTTGACCTTATTTTCAAGTACAAAACGCGATTTTCATCAAAAATTTCACGTTCCTATTGGAAAAGTAGCATTTTGACGAAAAATGCAAATTTGCCGAAAAATGCAAATTTGACTTTTTGCGAGATTTTCGAATTTTTCGTAAGTACATGTATTTTTGACCTTATTTTCAAGTACAAAACGCGATTTTCATCAAAAATTTCACGTTCCTATTGGAAAAATAGCATTTTGACGAAAAATGCAAATTTGCCGAAAAATGCAAATTTGACTTTTTGCGAGATTTTCGAATTTTTCGTAAGTACATGTATTTTTGACCTTATTTTCAAGTACAAAACGCGATTTTCATCAAAAATTGCACGTTCCTATTGGAAAAATAGCATTTTGACGAAAAATGCAAATTTGCCGAAAAATGCAAATTTGACCTTTTTGCGAGATTTTCGAATTTTTCGTAAGTACATGTATTTTTGACCTTATTTTCAAGTACAAAACGCGATTTTCATCAAAAATTTCACGTTCCTATTGGAAAAATAGCATTTTGACGAAAAATGCAAATTTGCCGAAAAATGCAAATTGACTTTTTGCGAGATTTTCGAATTTTTCTCACAAAAAGTCCTTTTTGACCTTATTTTCAAGTACAAAACGCGATTTTCATCAAAAATTTCACTTTCCTATCGGAAAAATAGCATTTTGACGAAAAATGCAAATTTGCCGAAAAATGCAAATTTGACTTTTTGCGAGATTTTCGAATTTTTCGTAAGTACATGTATTTTTGACCTTATTTTCAAGTACAAAACGCGATTTTCATCAAACATTTCACGTTCCTATTGGAAAAAAGCATTTTGACGAAAAATGCAAATTTGCCGAAAAATGCTAATTTTAATTTTTGCGAGATTTTCGAATTTTTTGTAAGTACATGTATTTTTGACCTTATTTTCAAGTACAAAACGCGATTTTCATCAAAAATTTCACGTTCCTATTGGAGAAGTAGCATTTTGAAAAAAATGCAAATTTGCCAAAAAAATGCTAATTTGACTTTTTGCGAGATTTTCGAATTTTTCTCACAAAAAGTCCTTTTTGACCTTATTTTCAAGTACAAAACGCGATTTTCATCAAAAATTTCACGTTCCTATTGGAAAAATAGCATTTTGACGAAAAATGCAAATTTGCCGAAAAATGCAAATTTGACTTTTTGCGAGATTTTCGAATTTTTCGTAAGTACATGTATTTTTGACCTTATTTTCAAGTACAAAACGCGATTTTCATCAAAAATTTCACGTTCCTATTCGGAAAAATAGCATTTTGACGAAAAATGCAAATTTGCCGAAAAATGCAAATTTGACTTTTTGCGAGATTTTCGAATTTTTCGTCACAAAATGTCCTTTTTGACCTTATTTTCAAGTACAAAACGCGATTTTCATCAAAAATTTCACGTTCCTATTGGAAAAATAGCATTTTGACGAAAAATGCAAATTTGCCGAAAAATGCAAATTTACTTTTTGCGAGATTTTCGAATTTTTCGTAAGTACATGTATTTTTGACCTTATTTTCAAGTACAAAACGCGATTTTCATCAAAAATTTCACGTTCCTATTGGAAAATAGCATTTTGACGAAAAATGCAAATTTGCCGAAAAATGCAATTTGACTTTTTGCGAGATTTTCGAATTTTTCTCACAAAAAGTCCTTTTTGACCTTATTTTCAAGTACAAAACGCGATTTTCATCAAAAATTTCACGTTCCTATTGGAAAAATAGCATTTTGACGAAAAATGCAAATTTGCCGAAAAATGCAAATTACCTTTTTGCGAGATTTTCGAATTTTTCTCACAAAAAGTCCTTTTTGACCTTATTTTCAAGTACAAAACGCGATTTTCATCAAAAATTTCACGTTCCTATTGGAAAAATAGCATTTTGACGAAAATGCAAATTTGCCGAAAAATGCAAATTTGACTTTTTGCGAGATTTTCGAATTTTTCTCACAAAAAGTCCTTTTTGACCTTATTTTCAAGTACAAAACGCGATTTTCATCAAAAATTTCACGTTCCTATTGGAAAATAGCATTTTGACGAAAAATGCAAATTTGCCGAAAAATGCAAATTTCACTTTTTGCGAGATTTTCGAATTTTTCTCACAAAAAGTCCTTTTTGACCTTATTTTCAAGTACAAAACGCGATTTTCATCAAAAATTTCACGTTCCTATTGGAAAAATAGCATTTTGACGAAAAATGCAAATTTGCCGAAAAATGCAAATTTGACTTTTTGCGAGATTTTCGAATTTTTCGTAAGTACATGTATTTTTGACCTTATTTTCAAGTACAAAACGCGATTTTCATCAAAAATTTCACGTTCCTATTGGAAAAATAGCATTTTGACGAAAAATGCAAATTTGCCGAAAAATGCAAATTTGACTTTTTGCGAGATTTTCGAATTTTTCTCACAAAAAGTCCTTTTTGACCTTATTTTCAAGTACAAAACGCGATTTTCATCAAAAATTTCACGTTCCTATTGGAAAAATAGCATTTTGACGAAAAATGCAAATTTGCCGAAAAATGCAAATTACCTTTTTGCGAGATTTTCGAATTTTTCTCACAAAAAGTCCTTTTTGACCTTATTTTCAAGTAAAAAACGCGATTTTCATCAAAAATTTCACGTTCCTATTGGAAAAAAAGCTTTTTAACAAAAAAATGCAAATTTGCCGAAAAATGAAAATTTGACTTTTTGCGAGATTTTCGAATTTTTCTCACAAAAAGTCCTTTTTCACCTTATTTTCAAGTACAAAACGCGATTTTCATCAAACATTTCACGTTCCTATTGGAAAATTAGTATTTTTAAGAAAAATGCAAATTTCACGAAAAATGTAAATTTAACTTTTTGCGAAAATTTCGAATTTTTTGTAAGTACATGTATTTTTGACCATATTTTCAAGTACAAAACGCGATTTTCATCAAAAATTTCACGTTCCTATTGGAAAAATAGCATTTTGACGAAAAATTCAAATTGGCCGAAAAATGCAAATTACCTTTTTGGGAGATTTTCGAATTTTTCTAACAAAAAGTCCTTTTTGACCTTATTTTCAAGTACAAAACGCGATTTTCATCAAAAATTTCACGTTCCTATTGGAAAATTAGCATTTTGACGAAAAATGCAAAATTGACGAAAAATGCAAATTTCACTTTTTGCGAGATTTTCGAATTTTTCGTAAGTACATGTATTTTTGACCTTATTTTCAAGTACAAAACGCGAATTTCATCAAAAATTTCACGTTCCTATTGGAGAAGTAGCATTTAAAAAAAAATGCAAATTTCCAAAAAATGGTAATTTGACTTTTTGCGAGATTTTCGAATTTTTCTCACAAAAAGTCCTTTTTGACCTTATTTTCAAGTACAAAACGCGATTTTCATCAAACATTTCACGTTCCTATCGCAAAAATAGCATTTTAACGAAAAATGCAAATTTGCCGAAAAATGCAAATTTGACTTTTTTGCGAGATTTTCGACTTTTTCGTAAGTACATGTATTTTTGACCTTATTTTCAAGTACAAAACGCGATTTTCATCAAAAATTTCACGTTCCTATCGGAAAAATAGCATTTTGACAAAAAATGCAAATTTGCCGAAAAATGCAAATTTGACTTTTTGCGAGATTTTCGAATTTTTCTCACAAAAAGTCCTTTTTGACCATATTTTCAAAAACAAAACGAGATTTTCATCAAAAATGTCAAGTTCCTATTGGAAAAATAGCATTTTGACGAAAAATGCAAATTTGACGAAAAAGGCAAATTTGACTTTTTGCGAGATTTTCGAATTTTTCGTAAGTACATGTATTTTTGACCTTATTTTCAAGTACAAAACGCGATTTTCATCAAACATTTCACGTTCCTATTGGAGAAGTAGCATTTTGAAAAAAATGCAAATTTGCCAAAAAATGCAAATTACCTTTTGGCGAGATTTTCGAATTTTTCTCACAAAAAGTCCTTTTTGACCTTATTTTCAAGTACAAAACGCGATTTTCATCAGACATTTCACGCTCCTATTGGAAAAATAGCATTTTGACGAAAAATGCAAATTTGCCGAATAATATAACTGTGACTTTTTGCGAGATTTTCGACTTTTTCGTAAGTACATGTATTTTTGACCTTATTTTCAAGTACAAAATGCGATTTTCATCAAAAATTTCACGTTCCTATTGGAAAAATAGCATTTTGCCGAAAAATGCAAATTTGCCGAAAAATGCAAATTTGACTTTTTGCGAGATTTTCGAATTTTTCTCACAAAAAGTCCTTTTTGACCTTATTTTCAAGTACAAAACGCGTTTTTCATCAAACATTTCACGTTCCTATCGGAAAAATAGCATTTTAACGAAAAATGCAAATTAGCCGAAAAATGCAAATTTGATTTTTTGCGAGATTTTCGAATTTTTCGTAAGTACATGTATTTTGAACCTTATTTTCAAGTACAAAACGCGATTTTCATCAAAAATTTCACGTTCCTATTGGAAAAATAGCATTTTGACGAAAAATGCAAATTTGCCGAAAAATGCAAATTACCTTTTTGCGAGATTTTCGAATTTTTCGTAAGTACATGTATTTTTGACCTTATTTTCAAGTACAAAACGCGAATTTCATCAAAAATTTCACGTTCCTATTGGAGAAGTAGCATTTAAAAAAAAATGCAAATTTGCCAAAAAATGGTAATTTGACTTTTTGCGAGATTTTCGAATTTTTCTCACAAAAAGTCCTTTTTGACCTTATTTTCAAGTACAAAACGCGATTTTCATCAAACATTTCACGTTCCTATCGGAAAAATAGCATTTTAACGAAAAATGCAAATTTGCCGAAAAATGCAAATTTGACTTTTTTGCGAGATTTTCGACTTTTTCGTAAGTACATGTATTTTTGACCTTATTTTCAAGTAAAAAACGCGATTTTCATCAAAAATTTCACGTTCCTATTGGAAAAAAAGCGTTTTGACGAAAAATGCAAATTTGGCGAAAAATGCAAATATGACTTTTTGCGAGATTTTCGAATTTTTCGTAAGTACATGTATTTTTGACCTTATTTTCAAGTACAAAACGCGATTTTCATCAAACATTTCACGTTCCTATTAGACCTTTTTGCGATAACAAACATTCTCGACATCTCGTGCAGATAAAACAAAAGAACTTTTTATTAATCATGACATCTTGAATATTCATTGTTCAAGGCTCGTGGAACGTTTGTACCTAGTTGAGCGTTGAACATATAATTTTAAATGTAAGCACAAAGTAAACTAAAAGGGATTTGTTTTCACTCCATGTTATTATGCGTACTGCGTTTAGACATGTACTCACAGTTCTGACTACCGAGTATTCGATATGCTAATTTAGGCCCCGTAAACACATAGGGCTATTGAAGTCCACACGAAAACGATGACCGTTACACGACAACGATGAACGTTTTCGAATCCTTTTAGAGTCGTCAATACATATGCGGTTTCATTTGTAAACGTATACTTTTTAACCGTTTAGTTCCATTGATAATTAATCAATGTCAGCGCTCTCCACACGAAAACGGATCGAGTTTTCGAAAGTACAGTATATATCCACTTTGGAGAAGTTTTCGAAAATATTCCTTTACGGTGAGCGTTTCCATCGCTTTCGTGTCGAAGGCCTAAACGTTAATGTAAATATAAACAACTAAACAGTTCTTCGTCTACACGATTGCTTTCACTTCGCCTTTGCCTGTATTCATCTCTACTAAAGGAGTCAGGAAGAGATAGGGTGATGCAATCAACTGAACAATCGTGAAAGTGTTTCTGATGCGGAATGTCGATCCACGTTGCATATATTGTAATCAGTAAAAGATCACTTATTTCCCTTTTTGTTTAGTCATTCGAATCAATTTATGCTGTTGGCAAATTGTACCATAACTGGTCTGAAAGAAAGAAATCCACAGTGTTTTGCGAATCTCGACCATAATTGCGATCGCAATAATGGCGGGAAAATTAAAGAGATCGTCGTACTTATAGCCGGCGATCCTCAGAATATTTTTGTATGCTAAAGATAGAAGAAAGAGAAGAAGAGTTTGAAATGTGGTAAGACTGAAAAGGGAACAGTGCACCATTGAAGAACTGTTACTCGCGTGTCGTGAGTTTTCCACAGCTAGACAAAAACTACTCTAAAAGCATGATCTTTAGTTACAATTTTATACACGTCCTCACAGGAGAAAAGACGATTTAGAGCAATTTTTGTAAGACTGTGAAAACGGCACGGTCACGGCAAGGAACGCATCAAGGGACTTTAATACGATCATTGCATGGTGATCACGGTCTCTTTTACATCATACAAATGCTGCTCTAAACAGAGTACGAAACTGATACCTTTGACTATTAGATCTTTGTTCTTAGACCTAATTTAGATTTTTTTAGTTTTCGACCGAGTTTTTTGACATCGATCGAGCTATTAGTCTTGGACTAAGTTTTTGTCTTGGACTAAGTTTTTGTCTTGGACCAAGTTTTTGTCTTCGATCGAGTTTTTTCTGCCTTTTAACAAGTTTTTTTTTGAGTCTTCGACTGGGTTTTTGGTCTTCAAACGATTTGTGTAGTCTTTGACCCAGTTTTTTGTGTTGAGAAGAGAAATATCATCTAACGCGATGTAACGCTGTCAACCAACATTTATCTGTTCAAACTT
This sequence comes from Telmatactis stephensoni, assembly GCA_029948255.1. Classification (NCBI taxonomy): domain Eukaryota; kingdom Metazoa; phylum Cnidaria; class Anthozoa; order Actiniaria; family Isophelliidae; genus Telmatactis; species Telmatactis stephensoni. Next base: position 29,532 of record JALIZF010000640.1, on the reverse strand, counting down.
AGTGTCATAATTTTGGACGATTCTGCGCGCCGTATATACTCATATATTATTTAATGCTGTAATTACACTGACATTTATGATCGATCCCCGAACCCCATGCAATCTTATCATTTTACTTTTTCGAGGATTCGTTGTTCAAGATGGAATTTTCAATGTGTGAGGTATCCCCTGATATGTATACAGGTCTGTATACACACACAAACCAATATGAAGTGACCGCAAGTACTGGTTAGTATGCTAAACAGTGAGACGGGAGTGCCAAAGCTTATGTGAATTTATTGAAAGCAAAGGTATAAAGGGATTTCCTGGCAGCTATCTTTATGTTTTCATAGTTCCAAAACATATACTTTTTTATGCGTTTACGTCTTCCATCCACACGAAAGCGATGAAAACGCTCACCGTAAAGGAATATTTTCGAAGTCGTTCTCTAAGTGGATACTTTCGAAAACTCCGTTTTCGTGTGGAGAGCGCTGACGAATTATCAATGGAACATTCACAAAGCGTTCGCGTGTGGACGGAGCTAAACGGTTAAAAAGTATACGTTTACAAACGAAACCGCATACGTATTGACGACTCTAAAAGGATTCGAAAACGTTCATCGTTTTCGTGTAACGTTCATCGTTTTCGTGTGGACTTCAATAGTCCTATGTGTTTACGGGGCCTAAATTAGCATATCGAATACTCGGTAGTCAGAACCGTGAGTACATGTCTAAACGCAGTAGGCATAACATATAACATGGAGTGAAAACAAATCCCTTTTAGTTTATTTTGTGTTTACATTTAAAATTATATGTTCAACGCTCAACTAGGTACAAACATTCCACGAGCCTTGAACAATGCAATATTCAAGATGTCATGATTAATAAAAAGTTCTTTTGTTTTATCTGCACGAGATGTCGAGAATGTTTGTTATCGCAAAAAGGTCTATTGGAGAAGTAGCATTTTGAAAAAAATGCAAATTTGCCAAAAAATTCAAATTACCTTTTGGCGAGATTTTCGAATTTTTCTCACAAAAAGTCCTTTTTGACCTTATTTTCAAGTACAAAACGCGATTTTCATCAAACATTTCACGTTCCTATTGGAAAATTAGTATTTTTAAGAAAAATGCAAATTTGACGAAAAATGCAAATTTGACTTTTTGCGAGATTTTCGAATTTTTTGTAAGTACATGTATTTTTGACCTTATTTTCAAGTAGAAAACGCGATTTTCATCAAAAATTTCACGTTCCTATTGGAAAAATAATATTTTGACGAAAAATGCAAATTTGCCGAATAATGCAAATTACCTTTTTGCGAGATTTTCGAATTTTTTTCACAAAAATTCCCTTTTGACCTTATTTTCAAGTACAAAACGCGATTTTCATAAAAAATTTCACGTTCCTATTGGAAAAATAGCATTTTGACGAAAAATGCAAATATGCCGAAAAATGTAAATTTGACTTTTTGCAAGATTTTTGAATTTTTCTCACAAAAATTCCCTTTTGACCTTATTTTCAAGTACAAAACGCGATTTTCATCAAAAATTTCACGTTACTATTGGAAAAATAGCATTTTCACGAAAAATGCAAATTTGCCGAAAAATGCAAATTTGACTTTTTGCGAGATTTTCGAATTTTTCGTAAGTACATGTATTTTTGACCTTATTTTCAAGTACAAAACGCGATTTTCATCAAACATTTCACGTTCCTATTGGAAAATTAGCATTTTGACAAAAAATGCAAATTTGACGAAAAATGCAAATTTGACTTTTTGCGAGATTTTCGAATTTTTCGTAAGTACATGTATTTTTGACCTTATTTTCAAGTACAAAACGCGATTTTCATCAAACATTTTACGTTCCTATTTGAGAAGTAGCATTTTGAAAAAAATGCAAATTTGCCAAAAAAATGGTAATTTAACTTTTTGCGAGATTTTCGAATTTTTCTCTTAAAAAGTCCTTTTTGACCTTATTTTCAAGTCCAAAACGCGATTTTCATCAAACATTTCACGTTCCTATTGGAAAATTAGCATTTTGACGAAAAATGCAAATTTGCCGAAAAATGCAAATTTGACTTTTTGCGAGATTTTCGACTTTTTCGTAAGTACATGTATTTTTGACCTTATTTTCAAGTAGAAAACGCGATTTTCATCAAACATTTCACGTTCCTATTGGAAAATTAGCATCACAGCACAAAAATATAGATTTACGCTACCGTTTTGATGACGGAAACTATGCGTAATTAACAACTTTATAGTGCTTTCCGTCAATTTTCCGTAATCGAATTCTCAAGTTTAGGTAGGATTTCCACTGTTGCGTAAAGCTGGCATAATGAAACAATTTCTACAGCTTTACGCTCGCTTAAATTTTTTTAAAGGACTAGTTTACTATTCTTTTACGTTAACGAAGACAGCGTATTTTTAACGTAAAGGTCTAATTTTCGCCAAGAAAACAACAAGCTTAGCGTGGATATCCGACGTAAAGGACAAATTTTCGCCAGAAATATGCCGGGTAGCTAAGCGCGAATTTCCAACGTATTTTTAACGTAAAGGTCTAATTTTCGCCAAGAAAACGACAAGCTTAGCGTGGATATCCGACGTAAAGGACAAATTTTCGCCAGAAATATGCCGGGTAGCTAAGCGTGAATTTCCAACGTAAAGGGATACTTTTCGCCAAGAAAACGACAAGTTTAGCGTGGATATTCAACGTAAAGGACAAATTTTCGCCAGAAATATGCCGGGTAGCTAAGCGTGAATTTCCAACGTAAAGGGATACTTTTCGCCAAGAAAACGACAAGTTTAGCGTGGATATTCAACGTAAAGGACAAATTTTCGCCAGAAATATACCACGTAGCTAATCGCGAATTTCCAACCTAAAGGGCTAATTTTCGTCGAGATGACAGCCGGCTTAATTAGTGCGTATTGCGAACGTGAAATTCATTTACTGTCAAGAAAACGCTGAAATTACGCGCGTTAACAATAAACGGTAAAAAAGACAAAATTTTAACATTCTTTATATTTTATTGAGATTTTGTAAACAGCCCTTAACCTAAGCTATTAGTAATGATTATCTCAGGTATGAAACAAAAATTTTGTATTGAAACTATTTCACAATCATTCACTTTACAGTAAAATTTTGTGTACATACATAATAGATTATATCATCAAACTTGATTTTTTAAAACCGTAACGATATAAATAGAAACCTTTTTCAATTAAGTATTTACAAATAAAATAAAAATATCTCAGTCAATTTTAACAGTAACAATTATGTACACAATTATTTTTTTCCTATTATATTAAATATATTACCAAAAGGTCTGAGTAGCACAGACAATAAATAAATATATCATATAGAAAAGCAACATGAACAGGAAGGTACATGTTGATATAAAATTTGAATTGCAATTGCAACTAATTGAAGTACAAAAAATCTAAGAACTACATTCTAAATGAAATCAAACAATGGGGGAAATATCTAAAGAGGGTTGCTCAGTCACTGTCCTCCCTTGAGGTGTTGAGCTTAGTAGTAGGAAAGTAAGAGTTCTGGGTCCGGTGCAAGGCGGCGCCCGCCGGTGCAGGGGGGAGTCACGCCCCGATAGAGGGGAGGTCACGCCGTTGCCAGGGGAGTCACGCAACGGCGACCACGGAGTCACGCGCCGGCGATCCGCTTGCAGGACAGACGTTTTATAGACCGAGGGCTTCGGGTTTTTCGCACAAATCAGTTGAACCCTTCAACCATTAATGTCATTAATCTACTGTTGGATACAAGATGAACCCAATCAAATTTATGAAAAAGCTCTTTATTTCCACGTATGCAGTGGAAGTGTGCAAACAACTCGATATTAAACAAGTCAAAAACACTAACGCGTTTAATTACAGCTGGACGGAAAGAAACCCAGCATTATCGTCAGACATGTACCAAGTAATCAAAGATACAGTTAAAGTGATCCGAATGTATTGAGAAGGGACAAAATGGTACACTAAAGGATGTAAAATCGACCAACGAAAAGGCCTTTGTAACAAGACGCTCGGATTAATGTACACAAAAAGCTTTGAACAAACAAATGAAGCAGAACAGATCGCAAATTTGCATAAGTTCTAGACACAAAGCGTTCCACACAACATTTGTACTTTACAGTTCTTTTTTATCCCGGTTGAACCGCCTCATTAAAACTTTTTTATAGATAGGATTTTTAAGGGGGGAAAAAGTATAGTCATTAAACAAAACGTCTGTGAGTTCAACGTGTTTTTATTAACAGAATTCAGTATCTAAACAAAACTTTTCAGCTAAGACATTTCTCAACCTTCATGTCTTTCAATTCGATTCTTGACCATCCTCATCATCCACGAGTTTCAATTTCTTGTTCTTCACGGACTGTTGGTGTACAGCGTTACAGTCGCGACAACGACAGAATTTGACTTTCGTGGTCTGAGCATCTACTGGAAAGATGTAAGTGCAAACATCGCACTCGATGTATTGATTGTCTCGACAGTAATATGCCTCACGCCACAAACATCTTGGACATTCAACCACAGGAATAGAGTAAAACTTTACAAAGTCACGGCAGACGTGGCACTCTCTGGGCTCATCTTCCGATTCCGAAATTTCCGGTTCGGAACTCTCCTCTGACTCTAAGCTTCCACTAACACTCTCGCCGTCCGACTCTGAACTTTCTCTTTCGGAGATTTCGTCACTAGTTTCACTGTCTGTCTCGTCCTCTTCTGGTTGCCTAGCAACCAGATCCGCTAGCAACTTCTTATTACGGATCAGTTTCTTGTCAACACCGATCTCCGATAATCCTTGAGTGAACGTTTTCAACCCACGAGGCACTTTAACATCTAGATTCAAAGGTAGCATGGCATACTCGATGAGCTCTGCCATGCTGGTGACAGGAATTCTTCGCTCATGATACATCATCTCACCATGGGAATTCCAGTATAAAATTCTTTTTGAAGCCGTCAAAGTATGGAGAAAAGCTAGAGCTTTATCTTCTGGGATACTCTGGGAGAGATCCTGTAGAACTTGGTCAATATCTTCCTTGTCCCACAAGTCCTGTTCTGAGTGAATACTTCCGTCATGAAAATGCTCTGAATCGTATTCAGTGTCAGTGGAATCACTACGAGCTCTCTTCATGTTGCTTCCTCGATGATCAATGTTTTAATGAGCTTCTTCTTTATACACAGGAATATTTATAACAAAAACAGGCTCAAAGCCGACATGAGGGGTGACATGACATCGGATACAAAACCATCGCCCCGTTGAGCCAAAATTTGTTTCTTGGTTTTAAAAGGGGCGGATGGGTTGGCTAACTCACGTATGTCGTCCACATGCTCTCTAAGTCTTTCTTTTTGTGCGTCCTTTATGGGGACCAGACCTTTTGATAAATTCATGCAAACCTCACAAATGGCATGAACCTGTTCCGGGCTAGCGGTGACCAGTAAAACCTTTCTTTGGTTAGGTGAACAATTGGTTAAATGGCACAAATAGCCAAAATTTTCTCTTAGCAAATGACTCATGTTGTCTGCACAGCCGATTGCATCAAATGAAAGGACAACAAAAAAACATTCCTATTTATCCCTTTTTCCATTGTCAACTAAAGGCAGTTGGAATTATATTATAATTTGAAGGATGTAATCTACACTAGAATCTAGCTAGACTACTAGAATCTACACTAGCTAGACTACTAGAATCTACACTAGCTAGAATACTAGAATCTACACTAGACTACTAGAATCTACACTAGCTAGAATACTAGAATCTACACTAGACTACTAGAATCTACACTAGCTAGAATACTAGAATCTACACTAGACTACTAGAATCTAGATAGACTACTAGAATCTAGCTAGAATACTAGAATCTACACTAGACTACTAGAATCTACACTAGCTAGAATACTAGAATCTACACTAGACTACTAGAATCTACACTAGCTAGAATACTAGAATCTACACTAGACTACTAGAATCTACACTAGCTAGACTACTAGAATCTACTAGACTACTAGAATCTAGCTATAGAATACTAGAATCTACACTAGACTACTAGAATCTACACTAGCTAGACTACTAGAATCTACTAGACTACTAGAATCTAGCTATAGAATACTAGAATCTACACTAGACTACTAGAATCTACACTAGCTAGACTACTAGAATCTACTAGACTACTAACTAGAATCTACACTAGAATCTAGCTATAGAATACTAGAATCTACACTATCTGGAATACTAGAATCTACACTAGCTAGGAAACTAGAATCTACCTAGAATCTAGTATCTAGTAGAATCTAGAATCTAACTAGAATCTACACTAGACTATATATATTTGAAATCTAGAAGATATTAGAATCTAGTATCTAGTAGAATCTACACTAGATAGGATGTTAAATCCATTCTATTCAGATCTAGGTCATAGCCCATAAATAGCGTTTCCTTCAAGAATGGGTCTCATTCTTCAAAAGACGTGAGATGGTGCGGATGTGTCCTATATGCGGCAAGCCGCAACAAAACATATACACTCATTTAAGTAGAACTCATAAGTTGGACAATTCGCAGCGGGCGTATTGGCTTGGTCAGGAAAAATGCACAAAAGGGGGTCAGCGGTTTACTCCCTATCCCCAGGCGAAGCCTGTGGAAACCAAATGTGAAAGTTTTCAGTTACTCCATCCCTTCACAGCCTTAGTGGCTGGAATGACCGGCTCTGGAAAGACGGTCTGGGTTCAGAACCTACTTGAACACGGAGCTCAAGTCATTCAACCCCCTCCTCAACGTATTGTTTGGAGTTATTCCCAATGGCAACCAGCTTACGACCAGATGCTCAAAACTATACCTGGAATCGAGTTTGTCAAAGGGATACCTCATGACCTCGACGAGGATTGGTACTTTGATCCAAATACCAACAATCTCATGGTCATTGATGATCAAATGACCGAGACCTCCAACGACAAACGAATCCTGAATTTGTTTACAAAGGGTTCCCATCACCGAAATCTCAGTGTCGTCTTCCTCTTGCAAAATGTCTATTTTCAAGGCAGGATCATGCGCACCTTGAGTCTGAATGCATCGTACCTCGTCTTGTTTAAAAACCCCAGAGACAAATTACAGATGATGACGTTAGGAAAACAAATGTACCCAGGAAAGACGGAACAATTTGTTCAAAAGTACGAGGCCGCTGTTCAGCGGCCTTACGGCTACCTGTTCGTTGATCTGAAACCCAACACCCCGGAGGGGTGTCGACTTCGAACCAACGTTCTTCCAAATGATGCCCACCTATCCCAGACTGGGGGACAATCAGACGTGATGAAGACCATGGCTGATTTTTTTCAGCGTCAGGGATACTTACAGTCACCCCAACTTAATGCCATGCAGGAACTAGAAGAACAGATGGACGCCATTTTAAAAGACCCTAATGTTCCTCCAGAGTTGAAAACCAAACAATACACTCCATTGTTTAATCGCTACCTTGCTTTACAACACCAGCTTCCCAACGTCATTTTGAACACGACAACAAGGGAACCCGCGCCAACCGTCCTACCCCTGACGAGTCAATCTCTTAACGTGACGACTCCGGAAAATGTGTCGTTGACAAGTGTGACCAGTGACAGTGGCATTGCATCACCAAAAGAACCCTCTTTTCTTCAACGTCTGACAACTAAAGTTAGAACACCTTTTAAATATACTAGTGCAAAAGTTACTGATAAGATACCATCGACCCCATTAAAAGTAGATCAACCCACCTTTTCCACCCCAATCGCTCCGTCGAGTGCAGCCCCACTGGAGTTTCCACCCACTCCTCCATCCACTAAAGAAAAACCTCCCAGGTGGATAGGTTATCAAGATGAACATAAGTATAGAGGACAGGTGTTCGATCCTCCGAGACGTTCAGAACGAATAAGAGCCATGATAAAGTCTATCCCTGGCTGGGAAAAATACTAGAAACTAAATGTATCTTTAAAAAGTTTTATTGTTGACAATAAAAGGTATTTGAAACTCATGTAGTTGTGATTACTGCAAGTAAGACCGTAAAATATGTAGATTTACAAAACAAGGAAAGATTTACAATATGTAGATTTACAAAACTTTTGCATTGCACAAATAAATGTTCTTTTTCAGCCAAAGTATACGGTTTCGGTGTGTTTCTGCCACTAGTCGTTTGTGCAAGAGCATTGCCTTACGAGCATCATCTACAGGACTAGTAAATATTTCGCCTGTTTCCTCGACCAAATATGTAAAAACAGTGCGTGGGCAGATATCAGTGTAACGAACTGTTATTCCCTTATCAATGTCTGGAATAAAACAACACTTCTTCTTGGCCTTTTCTAGCCCTTGGCTCCAGTCATTTATTGCCGAAGACGGCCAACGTTCGTGTTCGTGTGCGTAAAACTGAGATTGGCATAAATACCGAGCTATGTTTTTCAAATAAAGTCTGTTATCATGGGCTAAGAATGGCTGTGGTTGCTTTACTTCTGTCATCAGTTCATTCATTAGCACGCTAACCGGTTGAGTACTATACAGTTGGGTTATGTACTCTTCCATGATGACTTGGATGTCTTGGAAAGCAGGATCAGTAGGCTTCAGATTAAATTCGTCGATAAGTACATGTGGTATAAGAGTGAACAGATTATTAGCGGGAAACTCAACTTTAAGGGTTTCGCTTGCGACATCTCCTCATTCTTCCCAAAACGATTTGTTGACTTCAATTGTTGCAAAGATGAAATTTTTAGGTCCGTATCCTTTTTTGACCATTTCGTTGGCTATGAACTCTTTTGCTTGGTACAAGTGAATGTAATAAAAGAGTAGACGAAACAGTGTTTTCAAATCCTGTACTTGTCTTTCACGGAGGATTTTGTCTTCCTGTTCCTCAACAGCAATATGGGTTGTTTTCAACTCGGCCATATCGATGCGGTAAGTTCGGATTGAAATCAAAATGTGAAAGAAGTGTAGCCCTTTCTATGTTTATAAGGGAGAGCTACGCCCCCAGCCCATCCCACACGTCATTATGACATCACTTGGTACCAGTCCACTCGATCGAGTGACTGTATAAAAACCTGAAATATTGTTCAATTGACTCACAGTGCCTCTAGATTTCACAATTTCAAGACAACCACAAGGATAAAAAAGGAACATGGATCGCCTAACCATTATACGAAAACCAGCTACTGAAGCTACACCTTTATGGTTATTTGAAGTTCTCGAAACTGGTGAAACATTTACTGATCTAACAGAGAACATTGCTTCGGCTTATGCCTCTTACGTTCATCAGCAAGAATTGAACAAATGGTTGTGTGAACACGAATATCCATCATCTCTACCTACATTCGATGAATGTATTCCTGAAATTCAGCCTGAAATTTCGGCGAGACAAGACGGAATTGAGAACTTATTGATCCAAGCCTATGCCAACGTTGTGATCAATATTATCATGGATTTGGTAGATGAAAATTGTGAGGGATGTCAAAATGACCGGCCTTCTCAAAGAGAGCATGACTGCCTCATGTTGGACAACAACATAAGAGTGTATCGTTACCTAACGCAAGCTTTGGAAAAAGCCAACGAGAACATTGTAATGAGGGTGTTTTCAAAGCTGACAGAAAGTCTAGAACCATGTTTGAATGGTCTTGAACTTTTGAAATACGACTGCAAAGACGGTAGAGCAGAAATAGTTTCGAGAAAAAGAGAAAATCTGGAAGCTCTTCTGATCAGCAAGCTGAACTTGCTTCACGACATGTAAACTAAATAAACAGTGACTTATAAGTTTGGACGTCGTTCTATACTTTGAGATTGTAAAGGACAAGAGGATGAATGACTTTTTTTTTAATCATCAAACTAAATTTGCTTCACGACATGTAATTATCATAGTTTTATCTGTATTTTTGCAATAAACTTTATGTTATCAAAGTATTTTATGTGGAACGCTTTGTGTCTAGAACTTATGCAAATTTGCGATCTGTTCTGCTTCATTTGTTTGTTCAAAGCTTTTTGTGTACATTAATCCGAGCGTCTTGTTACAAAGGCCTTTTCGTTGGTCGATTTTACATCCTTTAGTGTACCATTTTGTCCCTTCTCAATACATTCGGATCACTTTAACTGTATCTTTGATTACTTGGTACATGTCTGACGATAATGCTGGGTTTCTTTCCGTCCAGCTGTAATTAAACGCGTTAGTGTTTTTGACTTGTTTAATATCGAGTTGTTTGCACACTTCCACTGCATACGTGGAAATAAAGAGCTTTTTCATAAATTTGATTGGGTTCATCTTGTATCCAACAGTAGATTAATGACATTAATGGTTGAAGGGTTCAACTGATTTGTGCGAAAAACCCGAAGCCCTCGGTCTATAAAACGTCTGTCCTGCAAGCGGATCGCCGGCGCGTGACTCCGTGGTCGCCGTTGCGTGACTCCCCTGGCACCGGCGTGACCTCCCCTCTATCGGGGCGTGACTCCCCCCTGCACCGGCGGGCGCCGCCTTGCACCGGACCCAGAACTCTTACTTTCCTACTACTGAGCTTGCAATTGTGTGCGAACTTGCTTGAGGCAATCTAACTGCCCAAGATTTTGGGTCTACTGGAAGGGGCCTCTCTGAAGACTGAGAATGTGGGGTTCTAGTCATGATTGCGCTTCTGGCCCTTGTTGGCAGCCCCACCAAATATTGTTTATCTAGAATTCTTTTTATATTGGTTAATCTGGTTCTCTCCCAGGGGAGTTTTTTGACTAGATAACCCCTGAGGATTGGCCCTGTTTCTCCATCACTGAGATCACTCTCCTCTGAGCTCATGTACTCAGGGGTTAGTATTTCTTTGACGAGCCTTTTCTTTTCTTCTGACCATTTCATCTTATCTACAGCTTGAAGTCTCTTATCAGTTTTCTGAAATCCAAAGAAAATAGACATATCACTATCAAGTACTCCTTAGAACTGCTATTGAATACAGTGCAAAGCTAAAAGATGTGACCACTCTAAATGTATTTGAATTTTTTTATCTTAATTGCCTTCTGCAATTAATGTTTGGATAAGACAATGATAAATAAGAGAACCCTGTGATGCTGACAGGGTGATTGCTCAGTCGAAAGAATGCAAATTACATTATTATAGTTGGTCATACTTTTATGTAAGTAAACTGAAAGTGTGGTTGAGAAAATACAGATTGCATAATACAACATGGCACACTTACATCTCTGATTCTTCCCTGTCGTCTGCATCTTAATGCATGCTCTTTGTCTTTTCCATTGCGTTTTCGTATCACTGCATCATGCAATGACTTAAAATAAGTCCTTGCAGCCCCTAAAATAAGAGGATATATATAGTATAATAGCTTGAAAATATTGGGACTACTTCCTAAAAAGAATACAAGGTATTACAAAATGTAAATTTCTTTGGAGCACCCAGTGTTCTATGGCCCATAATAATAATAATTTTGGAAATATAGGTAAAAAGGTCTACTACAGCGTATTAAGCATATCACATAACCAAGAGGTGATTTCACAACATGAGTAATAATGTTGATAATTTTTTTCAAATTTTATGAATAACAGCTAAATGTAGGCAATATATAATCCAACAATAAAGTGTAAAAATTACACAGTAAAGCAAAATGGTGATATGTTAGAAGCAATGACTTGGTTTTCATGAGTAACAAGCAAAAGTGAGAAATTAAACAGCATATGCAGACTTGGTGAATAGTGTATCACTGAGTCTGCATTTTCAATAGAACTAATTGGCTAAAGGATCAAAGTGGCATTGATAAAAAGTTCTAACCCCAAAAGGTTTGAATAGTCCTCTTCACAGTTCCCTACGCTATTTTGAGAGGTAGCCATGCCTTTGCATCGAAACGAGACGAACCGTGAGCGTGCAATGAAGAAAGAACCTAGAACAATTATTCACAGGTCTCTATCATTGAATGCTCACCGTTCATCTCGCTTCGATGCAAAGGCACGGCTACCTTTCAAGATGGCGTAGGTCTATTAATTCTCTATTATATAAGGATAAATGTATGTGTTATCAATCATATTATAAATCTAGCTGTCCTAACATTAGTGTCAGAATACACTCTTGACTCAATGCTTGCAAATTGTGCACTTGGGTATTTACTACACCAAAGCTATTCAAATATTAAAAAATTACCTCTTAGCTGTGCTGGTGTCCAAGGACACTTTTCTGGGCCTCCATTGTCCAATTGAACTGAGGAGATGATCATGTTGACTTGTGCCTGGTTTTTAGTGGAACTAAAACTTAAGGAAAAAGGTGAATTAGAGTCGTTTTCGTATGAGTGGGAAGCTTACTGAGCCATACCATGACCGTGTCAATGCCGTAATGTCTATAAAAACATTCGAAATTCATGCCGTAACCGTATCGTATCGTAACCGTACAGTGTTCCCACTCATACGAAAACCACTCTATTAACATGTACTAATGTATTCAAATCAAGTGTACTGAAATCCTCAGCTGGTAAATTCAATATTCTAATAATTAGAATATGTTATAAATTATTTATTAACAACTACAACAACATGGTTCAGCAGAGTGTTACGGATGGAAAGATTAGTCATATGTCAAACCACAAATTTGTCCATTACAAGTACCCATGAAACTGACACCAGTCGGTGGCACACTTCAAAAGGGCATACTCATGAAGGTTTGGTTTTTACCTTTCAGTTAATGAATATCCTTTAAAATCTTCTTTTTCCTCCATTAACAGCTTGTACATTTTGCGATAGTCTTGCTGTATCAAAGAAAATTAATTTTATTAAATTAGTATGGAATCTAGTAATTAAATGGCTCTTGATGTTGATTGATAAATAATCAACATCAAGAGAGCCAGGTTCTTAAGGGAAGAGGAGGGGAAAGGGAAGAAGGGAGAGATTGCCAACAGCCCTGGGTATTTTTGATAACACCTAGATTTAAATAACGAAGTATCTTATATCACAGAGATTTGAATGTCAGAAACTAAAGAAATCTCTGATAAACTCTTTAATTATAGTACTTTGAATTGAATATAATTCATAGTCATCTGTTTGTAGTGGTTTGGAACCACTTATAAGGTACCCAAAAAAAGCTAGCAGTTTAATTATAACTTCAATAATACCATATTTCCCGCTGGTAAATTGGAATAAAAAGGAAAACAGACAATCAAATATTTGTCAATTCACGGTACTTTTACCAATTTGCAGAAAGCAATATAATATATTATTTTGTCTTAGCACCCTTGCTCCAAAAATGCTTCACACTATATTCTGTTCAGATGTGCCTCATTGTGTTAAATGTCGATCATATCACAACTGAAAATTTTGACAGAAACAGAAATATGCATTCACTGGCGACCACAAGTAACCAAAGAAACTAGGCTTCCCCTTCCTTCCTTTCAGCCTATTTTCCCTACCCTTGAGAGCCTGGCTATGCAGGCTAAAAAAAATGGTAAACTTTAGAAAGGTAGGAGGCTACTGAAATTTTATGATTAATTCAACCTCAATTTCCTTTCAAAACATTCACTTTTTTGTCTTTTTGTCAAACAAGTGATTTACAATATTAGGTTTCCTGTGTATAATTTTCCCGCCTAAACTGTCACGTGAAAACTCTGCATACATTTTGAGTTTAAAAAAAAAGAAGAACAAGAGAGACTTTAAGAGGTCAATAATCCAAACACTTGTTACAATTATTTGTCAAAAATTCTTAAAATAGCAGTTGCAAATGAGCACATCAAGCAAAAATACAGATCAAACACAGGATAACGGCGTCCACGTCAACCACGTGAAAGGTGCGAAAAATCCTGAAGCCGTTCATAAAATGACATAAATTTGATAATTTTTGAAGTTGAACAAGTAAATAAACTTCAGAATTACCTTACACAGCTGAGGAACAACTAATTTTTGGTTCGAACGTCGTTTTTTCTGTGATCTTTCCTCCTATGCAGTCTCTTCCTGTGAATCAAGAAGCCTTTTCAAGAGCTGCTTTTGTTCCTCATCTCGTTGGATAATGACTTTCCTGAGCTCTTCATTCTCTTTGAGGGACTTTTCAATCAGCCTAACATATTTATCTGGAAGACTAATGTCTTGTGACTGCTCCATCTAAGCAAGTTACAGTTATTCTCAGATGCTGATTACAAATATAAACACAACAGTCGCGTGTCACAGTCAGGCAAGAGAGAACAAGCGTGAGGAAATGTCACGCTTTCAACTCAACGGCTGCCTCGTTTTGAAGCCGAGGATAAAACATCGTGCTGCATTGTGGGAGATCACAACATAGACGCCATATATATACAATATACCTGAAGTAATGTGAAAATGTCAAGTTCAAAGTATAAATTAAGTAATTCTAAAAAGCAAAATGCCTTTCATTGTGGTCACTGCGAACAATATCTTTCAAGAGTAGCTTTTTGGAAGCATCGCAAGTTATATTTTAATGTAAACACGAAGCAGTGGAAAACCAAAGCCTCGATAGATGTACTAAAGAATCTATCAAAAAGCCGACATGTCGCCAACAAGGAAAACTTGAGTAATTTAGGAAATAATGATACTGATACGTGGTCTAATGACAGCAGCTCCTCAGATAATGAGCAAGACATGTTTGTAGTTAACGAAGGTAAGAGGAGAGCCGTTTAAACAAATGTAAGCTTAAATACAGTATCAGATATCATGATTTGGCTCTGGACTTTTAAGCTTAGTTTGTTTGGTTGAGTAAACTTATATTTCAGATATTTGTCTCCTTCACCAGTAGCACTTATTAATTTGCTTATTACTGCATTTTTGTAACTATACCAAAGTTTGGGGTTTTCTATAGTGTAGTAGTCTACACTGAATTATGCAAAAATCAAGACCTGGTCAGGTGACACAAAATATCAACTTGTACTGACCAAATTTCAGACATACTTATGCAGAAAGAGCATCATCAACTGGTATTTTTGCTGAGTTTGAGTATGTTTTGATATTTTAGGGAAGATTTATGATTAACATGTATGAAATTTCAATTTTTTATTAATGATAATGCTGATTGGAATTAGATACATTCCTTTAAAAAAATTCTGTCCTTGGACAATTATAATGAAAACCACTAAAACCCATTAAATGTTAACTTGAATGTGGTCTTTTTGATGCTGCTGTCCATTTTGACATGAGAGCTGATCTTTCTGTATCTTGTGTCACATGACCAGGTGCTACGAAGGGCCTATAGACTGATTTCTCAAGGTTGCATTCACAGCTTAATAATGTAATTAACGGGTACAGACAACTAATTTCATCTTTACGTTTAAATTTTTAAAGCTTTTATTTAAATAATTATTATATTGTCTGCCAATACCAGAGAAGTGGTCGTACAGAAAGATGATCATTGATAATGTGCTATTCTTCTTTATAAATAAATTGTGGGTAATTTACATATTAACATGTATGGAAGTTGAAGGCTGGTGTTTTGGAAGCATTCTGGTAGTTATAGTATACATGTATGATACCATCATATGGTTTTTTTGCTTTCAAATAGTGACAGTTACAAGTAGAATGTTATTTTTAAAATTGCTTTCACTCTATTATTTTATAGACAGTGCATTTGATATGGATTACCATGGAGACTCGATTGATACAGCAGTTTCAAATAATCCTGTTGATAATGCTAATGAAACAGAAGACAATGAATTTATTCACCAGGTAAACAAATTAATATTATGTATATTAATCAGTATGTACACTTGAACCTGTATATAACATCCACCCTTGGGACTTTGAAAACTGGCCACTTAACAGACGTGATCACTCAATTCATCTAACAAATAAGCATTTGTTTGAGAGAAAGAAACATTGTGACTTTGCAAACTGACCACTTAGTAGAGGATGACCACTTAATACAGGGCTGTTATATATAGTTCAACTGTAGTTGGAAACTCTTTTCAGTTTAATAACAATATACACAAGGCGAAATTGTGGATTTTGGGACATTTAAGGAAAATCTGAAATGAACCTTAAATTTACTAGTATATTTAGGTTACCTTTACTGACTGTCCTTAAAGTTACTAGTGAATTTATGTACTTTTCGTTGTTTTCTTAAAGTGTCTTAAATTTATTATTAACTTTAAGAACATATACTGAACTCCTTAAAACCAGTAATACCTTTAACGACCTTTACGATAGAAGCTTAAATTAATTTAAAGTTGCCCAACAACTTTAAGAAGATATAAGGCAGTCTTAAATTTACAGAATTTGGAAAAGTAAAGTGTGTTGATTCGGTCAATTGCCACACAGTGGGATGGGAAAATTTAGTCAATGTTCCACAATGAAAAAGACAACAAAAAACATCATTATAAAATCACAAATTTCGAGGCAACTATTCTGATCGAACCTAGAATCGTTTTAAATTAATGGCAAATTAAGAAGTTAAGTTCATTTATTTGTCTAGTTAACAATAAAGTTATACACTCAATTAACTGTAATTTTGTACAAGAAAGTCTTTCTTAATCAAGCAATCTATCAAGTTTATTTAATTTCATCAAATATTACAGATAATAATTGTTAATATTTACATAATATTAATTTCGTTGATAGTTTCCCCCATCACTTTCTATTTACAATATATTCAAGTTAAACATAGATTTTATAAGGTATGGGACTTACAACAAGGCTATCAATACCAGCTACCTTATATGATGCAGCAGCAAATGTGCTTACAATTCTTTGTACCGGAAGAAAAGTGGAAGGTCCCCCCTGTTCAAAATCTCTTTCTTTCCAAACTTCAATTGGATTACCGAAGTATCCCTTCTGTGGATGGTTTTGGTACCAATCAACAATTGCAAATATGTGTTCTTTCGATGTACCACCAACCCTAAACTCATGTCTAATATAGTGCTTTACATATCCAGGTCTCACATTTAAAGATAGGCTATTGATTGTCCCATCATCACCACACCAAGATGCTCTGATACGTGCTGACCGTAAGCTACGGCATGCCATCCTTGAACCATAAGTTGTCATACCAATTTCAACTGTTTTAAACTTCTTAATAACTTGTGAAAAGGTACAGGTAGCCAAATCAAGGCCAGGGTAAAGTGCTGCGTAAACACACTTTAAGGCTTCCATGTCATCACCATCCACAACTCCTCTGACGAAACGATTAGGTAAAGCTATCATGCTTATGTCTCCCCAGTCAAACTCGTGGATTCTGCAGGTTCCACTAAACATGATTTGCCGGGTACTTTTTGCATCGACGGTTTGAAATACTCGATTTTCGACCACCACTGACCTTAACTCACTAGAAAACTCTTGAGGAAGACATAAATCATCGGAAAAAGACGTTATGTTGAATTTTCGCATTATCTGTATTTCTGGGTTATTGTTGTTAGTTTTAAAGCTTCCAAGAAGCCCATTGTATCGTTCGAATGAAAAACACCAAAATCCATACAATGAACCAAAATCATGAATGCATTCTTTTAAATGTCCGTGAAGATGCATATTTGGTGTTATTGTAAGTTTACCATACAAACGTTCGACATTATTGCAAAATTTAACAAGCAGGAAATCACCTTTAGTTATGTCATCTTTTGTTAAAAATGGCTTGCATAGGGATCTACATGCCAATACAAATGACTGCCAGCATTGAAGGTCAGCATCTGGTAAGAGGCCTTTAAGACAAAACATAGAAAATACCATTGTCCAATTTTTCCATTCTTCGGCTGTAAATGAGCCATAATTTGAACGGATGTTTGATGGAAGCCTCCCAGCATCACTTTGGACATTCATACTTGCAATTCGTGAGCTCACCTCTTCGATATTATCACTTGTCAAGAGTCCTTTTTCGAGCCACAGTTTAAACATATGTTTAGCAGTACCAAGAAAAAGGTTGTGCATTGGGTCTATAACGCAGAACCTGACAGAGTCATAATAAGAAAGGTCAAGCAGAGTCGTATACCTTACGCCATGTTTTTTCTCCAACCTTTTTCTTTCTGCATTACTTTTTGCACGCTGCACTCTAGCTACTCTTCTCCTTTGCTTTTCGTCTGTCCTTGTCTCCCATGTGTCTCTTTCAAATCCAGAGTAGTTCTTTTTCTCTCCAAAACCACCAGGAAATTTCTTAAAGCAACGTGAGCACCCAAGCTCAGCTGAATGACTAAGAAAGCCACACAATTTCCTTGAGGCGGGAATATCAGATGAAGCACATAGCAGTGCAGCTCGAAATGTAAGTGGGAACAAAGAAGATTCACTTGTGAGCAATCGAATTCCCCTCCATAATGCATTCAACTCGTTGACGATAGGTACCAGGAAGTTATTTAATGACTGTGGTTCTTTTTTTAAATTTGGAATGATTCCAACAAGAAAAATGTTCTCACGTTTGAATCGCTCTTGTCTCGGTAAATTCATTAACACCAGATAGATCACTCCGACAGAAAAATCGTGACGTCGTTTGAAAGGTTGGAACCAATCGCAGTTCATCATAAATCCGTAGTTCCTTTCTTTACTCAAAAACGGTTGTCCCTTATATTCCATAAAGTCTTTCCAGACCTGCCCATCATAAACATCTCCATATTCATTTTCTTGAGTTTCTCTGCTTCTCCACAATTCGCATTTCTCCGTGAAGCCTTGGCGTTTGACAAACTTTTCTAGAGTGTCAATTATGCTATTAAAACAAAAGACCTTTAAGGGGTAAAACAGTCTTTTGTCAGTAGTAGTGATCACTTCCTTGACTAACTGATGACCGCATTCACGTTTTCTTCTTCTGTAACGCACCATATTAGAGCAACGCTTAGCAACTTGTCTTCCATTAACAACCATTGTACATTCATTGGGATTGCACAGTTTGGTACATTTAGGGCAAACAACGTATCTCTGGAATGCATCTCGGTCCATACCAAGAAACTTCCGCATTAGGTATAGTGTTCCTGGAAAAACAGCAGCAATTCCAGCAACATAATTGCACTGCAGTCCAATAACATGGAAAAACTTTGACATGAACTGTAACAACAATTTGCTATATAAGGGCATTTAAATGTTTTCTTAAAGTGTATTAAATGGGTATTTTGTAACCTTTAAGAACTCTTGTATAGTCAACGAAAGTCAAAATATAAGGATCCTTAAAGTCGTTAATAAAGGCTCTGAAATTTAAACTTTTGTGATCTTTCAGGTTGATTTAGGACTAACTTAAATCCATTATTTCACCTTGTGATACCTATATGAATGATATTGTATAAACTACAACTGCACCCTTAATATATTAATGTATGGTGTATTATTACACTGCAAGCAGAGGTTTTCCTCTCTTATGTGTGAGCAATAGAAAGGAGACTGGAGGTATTCAACTTAATGCTCAATTTTTCTATATGAAATGTATCACTGAAAGATTTATCTCATTAGTGATTTTTTCCTTTGCTCATATAACTGGTTAGTTTCTATCTAATAGTAGGTTTATCTTTGGTTAAGGTATATATTATATCATTTAAATATGTTGTAAATGATTGTAAATTTTTATAGACTAAGGTAAGCAGTGTTTGATTATTTACCAGTGAGATTAACATATGATTGTTCATATATTTTAGTGTGAATCTGAAGATGAGGAAAGTGATTCAGAAGATGGTCCACAGTTAATAGATGATGGTGACGAAGAAATTTTAAAAGATATCAATGAACATGTTCCTCTACCTGATCCCAAACCAAAGAAGTCTCTTTGTGTGGCACTGACAGCATTGGTTCAGTGGTTTTTGTATTTTTTATTGTATTGGCAGGCTGTTTGCAAGATCAGTGATAATGGACTTGAATGGCTGCTTCGTTTTATGTTTCAGTTTCTTAATTCAGTTGGTTTACTAAGTAATAACGAAGAACTGATAAAAATTGCAATGGTATTCCCAAGTTCACTGTACCTTCTTCGCCAATTTGTGAAATTTGATCGTGATGATTTTACAAAATTTGCTGTTTGTCCTGACTGTGCCAAATTGTATCATCTTGATGCTTGTACTGTCAAAGTTGGTGATACCATTCAATCTAAGCTTTGCTCAAATAAACCATTCACAAAGGGACGGAAAAAGGAATGTGGAGCTGTTTTGGCAAGAAAGTTTATAACTGGAACAGGAAAAACAATTTTCTACCCTAAAAAACTTTACTGCTTTAAAAGTGTCATCAATCAATTGGAATGTATTCTCAAACGCTCGGGCTTCCCAGATTTATGTGAAGAGTGGAGAAAAAGGCATGTACAGCCAGGTGTTATGGCTGACATATATGATGGAAAAGTTTGGAGTGATTTTAAAAATATCAATGGAACAGATTTTTTAAGTCAACCACAAAACATTGCTTTAGGAATTAATGTAGACTGGTTCCAACCATTTAAGCACAGAAAGGATCGTTCAGTTGGGGCCATTTACTTAGTCATGCTCAATTTACCTAGAGAAGAACGCTATAAGTGGGAAAATGTGATAGTAGCAGGAATCATACCTGAAATGAAAAAGGAGCCCAAATCCTTGAATTCCTTTTTAGACCCAATTGTAAATGAGCTGAAGGTCCTCTGGAAAGGAATTAGAATCCAAACAAGTTCTAGTAGCATTCCTCTTGTTCATCGAGCAGGTGTCATCTTGGCGTCTTCTGATATACCAGCATCCAGGAAACTTTGTGGCTTTAAAGGCCATTCAGCACACAGAGGTTGTTCCAAATGTTTTAAATACTTTCCTAGCAGTTTTTCAGAGAAGACCGATTATTCGGGTTTTGATGTAGACAGTTGGCCAGCACGTGATGAAAGAACCCACCGTAGACATTCTTTGAAAGTGAAAAATGCTTCAACTTCAACAAAACATGAAAAACTTGCCACTAAGTATGGTGTATATTACAGCAGTCTTCTTAAACTTGAATACTTCAATGCCATTCGGATGACAGCTATTGACCCCATGCATAATTTGTATTTGGGGACTGCAAAGCGCATCTTTAAACTGTGGCTCTCAGAGGGTATACTTGATAAGAAAGCTCTAGACACCTTGGACAAAAGAATTTCAAGCTTTGATGTGCCTACAGGATTTGGGAAACTGCCTTGCAATATTTCATCGAACTATGGAGGATATACAGCTTCCCAATGGAAAAACTGGACCCTAATATATTCAATGTACTGCTTGAATGGACTTCTTCCTATGGAACATTTTCGTTGTTGGCAAACGTTTGTGTTGGCAAGTCAGTATATATCTCGCCCTGTAATTTCCCATGTTGACATTATAAGAGGAAATGGCCTTTTCATCAAATTTGGTCAGCAATTAGAGAATGTCTTTGGAAAAAAGTTTGTAACCCCTAACATGTACCTTCACTGCCATTTAAAAGATTGTGTTCTAGACTATGGCCCACTACATGCCTTCTGGTGCTTTAGCTTTGAACGTTTTAATGGCATACTAGGAGCAACTTCCATGAATGGAAGATCAATAGAAGTGCAGTTGATGAGAAAACTTCTAGCAGGAAAGTTTGTATACAATACCAAAATGCCAACTGAATTCCAAGAGACTTTCATGCCATTTTTTGACATTGCTAATGATAAATTAGACAATTTTAGGACAAATAATGCATTGTACTTTACAAAAAGTGCAAGTTTACGTCACCTCAAGGAACTAGATTGGAGTGATTTATCTTTTGTATCTCTTCCAAAATCATACCAGAGGATGGTACTTGATGAAGATGATTTGCATTTACTACTGAACTGTTACCAAACATTATACCCCTCCGATTGCCACATTGACATTAAAAGTCTTTCACCTGTTGCTAAGAAATATGCATATGTCTGTCTTGGAGCTGAAAAGTTTGGCTCGAAAAAGGAAAATAGGAGTTTGCGATCGTCAAGAGTGATGGCTGTTTGGGCCAATAGGGATTGCTCAGTTGATTCCTCCTCTCCATTGAGACCAGGCCAAGTGATGTTTTATCTCCAACATGCTGTGGTCGTCAATGGTGTTACTAAGGAGCATGTTATGTGCAGTATCAAGTGGTATCAGGAGGACAAGGAAAGAGATGTTTTTGGCAACCCTTGTCAAGTGTGGAAGAATAAAGATTGCAATGAACCAGGTCCTGCAGTTTTCATGCCAGTGCAACGACTAGCCAATACTTATGCAGCATGCTATGTAATGCGTGGTGGCACATCTAAAATTGTTGTCAATCCAATTGAAAGACTTTTCCATTAAGATGTGACAATATTCACTCTTGCATCATTTGGTTAGCACAATCATGTTGTATAACAGTTCAGTGTTCTTTATAGTTGTGTCTACCACATGATTTTACTTATAAAATTTGACTCTTTTAAGTTTAGTGAAGGAAACTACATGTAGCATAATAGCATTCATTCATTCATCCATCCATTCATTCATTCTCTTCATTTATTCATTCATTGAAATGTTCTATAAATCAATTTTTTAATCAATTTTTGTAAAAAGTCCAAAGCTTTGATTGATTGAGACAAACAATGTAAATAATAATCTTGTATGTATCACATTTGTCTTTAAGAACTTGTACGAAATATTGTGTACAAGCTAGATCAGATCACTTGTGGCTTAAAGAAGTGGTCTAATAAAACCATACATTCTTTCAGGCATATTATAAAATCCAATGTATTTCCTTCATCGAAAATTATTGCCTCAGGTTGACCAGTTTTCAACTTTCTTGAAGGCTCGAATAAACAAACCAAACTTTTTATCCTACTTAAGTATCAAGGAATTTTGAGACTGGTCAACTGAAGATCAGAAACTAATTAGTATTTCGTTTGTTGTTTTGCATATTGTTTTTGTTGGGGATGATTACTCCAACTTGAAATGGAAATGGTGTTTAATATTCTGCAAAACCACTGATAACAAAATAGCTCTTTTCCTATTAGGGCTGGTGCACACTGAGACATCAGCATAAGAAAAGGAGAACCTTTCCATTCTCTTATGTTTATGTCGAGCATGTAAACCAGTAAAATACTCTTGTACTTAAGCTTATGCTTATGTCGCACTGTGAGCCTTACTTCACATGTAGGCGAAGAGTTCTGAAACCTTTGTGCTGTGGTGTAGGGGATATTTTTTCCAGACGAAATGAAAATAAAAGAATCCAGGAAAAGAAAGCTAAGCACTTACTGTACGTACGATATCAGTACGATACGGCATGATAAACTACAAACTAAAGTCTTGTCAGTGACATGCATAAAAGCCCAAACCACATTTTTTTATCTCAAAATCTCGAAAATTTAAGGATGCCTATGAGGAGAATAAAAGGTGCAGACATATAGACAGACGTCTTAATTTAGTACTGGCATTGCCCGGCATTGCATATATTTTTGTTGCACGATAGTTTTACATATTTGTAGGTACAAGTTATCCACAATAGCTAAGACATAAATTAGATACAAAGAAAAACAAGGAGAAGAAGAAAAACACAAGGGAAACGACTTGATAACTAACCAAATTTAATAATTGTATGATAAACAGGAGCCCATAACGTTACTAATGGGTTTCTGCAGACCGGTACCACTGGAAAATAAACGCATCGTGAATTAAAAATAATTTCCATAGTACACCACCTTTAATGTAAATTTACGCGAATTTTACGGCGCTGTGCTTAAGTTTCGAATTTACTTAACCTATACGCGTTCTTAAAGGACGCTTAAGTTTCACCATTAGATAACCTTTACGTGTTATCGTAAAGCGTTCGTAAAGAAGAACTTTTCATCGGTTTTCCGTCAGCTTTACGTTATGTTGCGTGTAGGAGAACTTTACACAACTTTCAGTAGCTTTCACAGTTCCTCACTACTCCTTTCAGCAACTTTACGCGAATAAAAAAATCGCGAAGAGCTCTTTTTTCGTGCTGTGCATTTTGACGAAAAATGCAAATTTGACGAAAAATGCAAATTACCTTTTTGCGAGATTTTCGAATTTTTCTCACAAAAAGTCCTTTTTGACCTTATTTTCAAGTACAAAACGCGATTTTCATCAAACATTTTACGTTCCTATTGGAAAATTAGCATTTTGACGAAAAATGCAAATTTGCCGAAAAATGCAAATTACCGTTTTGCGAGATTTTCGAATTTTTCTCACAAAAATTCCCTTTTGACCTTATTTTCAAGTACAAAACGCGATTTTCATCAAAAATTTCACGTTCCTATTGGAAAAAAAGCTTTTTGACAAAAAAATGCAAATTTGCCGAAAAATGCAAATTTGACTTTTTGCGAGATTTTCGAATTTTTCGTAAGTACATATATTTTTGACCTTATTTTCAAGTACAAAACGCGATTTTCATCAAAAATTTCACGTTCCTATTGGAAAAATAATATTTTGACGAAAAATGCAAATTTGCCGAAAAAAGCAAATTACCTTTTTATGAGATTTTCGAATTTTTCTCACAAAAATTCCCTTTTGACCTTATTTTTAAGTACAAATCGCGATTTTCATCAAAAATTTTACGTTCCTATTGGAAAAATAGCATTTTGACGAAAAATGCAAATTTGCCGAAAAATGCAAATTTGCCGAAAAATGCAAATTTGACTTTTTGCGAGATTTTCGAATTTTTCGTAAGTACATGTATTTTTGACCTTATTTTCAAGTACAAAACGCGATTTTCATCAAACATTTCACGTTCCTATTGGAAAAATAGCATTTTGACGAAAAATGCAAATTTACCGAAAAATGCAAATTTGCCGAAAAATGCAAATTTGACTTTTTGCGAGATTTTCGAATTTTTCGTAAGTACATGTATTTTTGACGTTATTTTCAAGTAGAAAACGCGATTTTCATCAAACATTTCACGTTTCTATTGGAAAAATAGCTTTTTGACGAAAAATGCAAATTGGCCGAAAAATGCAAATTTGACTTTTTGCGAGATTTTCGAGTTTTTTGTAAGTACATGTATTTTTGACCTTATTTTCAAGTACAAAACGCGATTTTCATCAAAAATTTCACGTTCCTATTGGAAAAATAATATTTTGACGAAAAATGCAAATTTGCCAAAAAAATGGTAATATGACTTTTTTGCGAGATTTTCGAATTTTTCTCACAAAAAGTCCTTTTTGACCTTTTTTTCAAGTACAAAACGCGATTTTCATCAAACATTTCACGTTCCTATTGGAAAATTAACATTTTGACGAAAAATGAAAATTTGACGAAAAATGCAAATATGACTTTTTGCGAGATTTTCGAATTTTTCGTAAGTACATGTATTTTTGACCATATTTTCAAGTACAAAACGCGATTTTCATCAAAAATTTCACGTTCCTATTGGAGAAGTAGCATTTTGAAAAAAAATGCAAATTTGCCAAAAAAAAATAATTTGACTTTTTGCGAGATTTTCGAATTTTTCTCAAAAAAAGTTCTTTTTGGCCTTATTTTCAAGTACAAAACGCGATTTTCATCAAACATTTCACGTTCCTATTGGAAAATTAACATTTTGACGAAAAATGTAAATTTCCCGAAAAATGCAAATTTGCCGAAAAATGCAAATTTGACTTTTTGCGAGATTTTCGAATTTTTCGTAAGTACATGTATTTTTGACCTTATTTTCAAGTAGAAAACGCGATTTTCATCAAACATTTCACGTTCCTATTGGAAAATTAGCATTTTGACGAAAAATGCAAATTGGCCGAAAAATGCAAATTTGACTTTTTGCGAGATTTTCGAATTTTTCGTAAGTACATGTATTTTTGACCTTATTTTCAAGTACAAAACGCGATTTTCATCAAAAATTTCACGTTCCTATTGGAAAAAAAGCTTTTTGACAAAAAATGCAAATTTGCCGAAAAATGCAAATTTGACTTTTTGCGAGATTTTCGAATTTTTCGTAAGTACATATATTTTTGACCTTATTTTCAAGTACAAAACGCGATTTTCATCAAAAATTTCACGTTCCTATTGGAAAAATAATATTTTGACGAAAAATGCAAATTTGCCGAAAAAAGCAAATTACCTTTTTATGAGATTATCGAATTTTTCTCACAAAAATTCCCTTTTGACCTTATTTTTAAGTACAAATCGCGATTTTCATCAAACATTTCACGTTCCCTTTGGAAAAATAGCATTTTGACGAAAAATGCAAATTTACCGAAAAATGCAAATTTGCCGAAAAATGCAAATTTGACTTTTTGCGAGATTTGCGAATTTTTCGTAAGTACATGTATTTTTGACGTTATTTTCAAGTAGAAAACGCGATTTTCATCAAACATTTCACGTTTCTATTGGAAAAATAGCTTTTTGACGAAAAATGCAAATTGGCCGAAAAATGCAAATTATCTTTTTGCGAGATTTTCGAGTTTTATCGTAAGTACATGTATTTTTGACCTTATTTTCAAGTACAAAACGCGATTTTCATCAAACAGTTCACGTTTCTATTGGAAAATTAGCATTTTGACGAAAAATGCAAATTTGACGAAAAATGCAAATTTGACTTTTTGCGAGATTTTCGAATTTTTCGTAAGTACATGTATTTTTGACCTTATTTTCAAGTAGAAAACGCGATTTTCATCAAACATTTCACGTTTCTATTGGAAAATTAGCATTTTGACGAAAAATGCAAATTTGCCGAAAAATGCAAATTTGACTTTTTACGAGATTTTCGAATTTTTCGTAAGTACATATATTTTTGACCTTATTTTCAAGTACAAAACTCGATTTTCATCAAAAATTTCACGTTCCTATTGGAAAAATAATATTTTGACGAAAAATGCAAATTTGCCAAAAAAATGGTAATATGACTTTTTGCGAGATTTTCGAATTTTTCTCACAAAAAGTCCTTTTTGACCTTTTTTTCAAGTACAAAACGCGATTTTCATCAAACATTTCACGTTCCTATTGGAAAATTAACATTTTGACGAAAAATGCAAATTTGACGAAAAATGCAAATATGACTTGTTGCGAGATTTTCGAATTTTTGGTAAGTACATGTATTTTTGACCTTATTTTCAAGTACAAAACGCGATTTTCATCAAAAATTTCACGTTCCTATTGGAGAAGTAGCATTTTGAAAAAAAATGCAAATTTGCAAAAAAAAACTAATTTGACTTTTTGCGAGATTTTCGAAGTTTTCTCACAAAAAGTTCTTTTTGACCTTATTTTCAAGTACAAAACGCGATTTTCATCAAACATTTCACGTTCCTATTGGAAAATTAACATTTTGACGAAAAATGTAAATTTGCCGAAAAATGCAAATTTGCCGAAAAATGCAAATTTGACTTTTTGCGAGATTTTCGAATTTTTCGTAAGTACATGTATTTTTGACCTTATTTTCAAGTACAAAACGCGATTTTCATCAAAAATTTCACGTTCCTATTGGAGAAGTAGCATTTTGAAAAAAAATGCAAATTTGCCAAAAAAATGCTAATTTGACTTTTTTCAAGATTTTTGAATTTTTCTCACAAAAATTCCCTTTTGACCTTATTTTCAAGTACAAAACGTGATTTTCATCAAAAATTTCACGTTACTATTGGAAAAATAGCATTTTCACGAAAAATGCAAATTTGCCGAAAAATGCAAATTTGACTTTTTGCGAGATTTTCGAATTTTTCGTAAGTACATGTATTTTTGACCTTATTTTCAAGTAGAAAACGCGATTTTCATCAAACATTTCACGTTCCTATTGGAAAAATTAGCATTTTGACGAAAAATGCAAATTTGCCGAAAAATGCAAATTTGACTTTTTGCGAGATTTTCGAAGTTTTTTCGTAAATACATGTATTTTTGACCTTATTTTCAAGTACAAAACGCGATTTTCATCAAAAATTTCACGTTCCTATTGGAAAAATAGCATTTTGAAGAAAAATGCAAATTTGCCGAAAAAATGCTAATTGACTTTTTGCGAGATTCTCGAATTTTTCTCACAAAAAGTCCTTTTTGACCTTATTTTCAAGTACAAAACGCGATTTTCATCAAACATTTCACGTTCCTATTGGAAAAATAGCATTTTGACGAAAAATGCAAATTTAGCCGAAAAACTGCAAATTTGACTTTTTCGAGATTTTCGAATTTTTCGTAAGTACATAGTATTTTTGACCTTATTTTCAAGTACAAAACGCGATTTTCATCAAAAATTTCACGTTCCTATTGGAAAAATAGCATTTTGACGAAAAATGCAAATTTGCCAAAAAATGGCAAATTTGACTTTTTGCGAGATTTTCGAATTTTTCGTAAGTACATGTATTTTTGACCTTATTTTCAAGTACAAAACGCGATTTTCATCAAACATTTCACGTTCCTATTGGAAAAAAAGCGTTTTGACGAAAAATGCAAATTTGCCGAAAAATGCAAATTTGACTTTTTGCGAGATTTTCGAATTTTTCGTAAGTACATATATTTTTGACCTTATTTTCAAGTACAAAACGCGATTTTCATCAAAAATTTCACGTTCCTATTGGAAAAAATATCATTTTGACGAAAAATGCAAATTTGCCGAAAAAGCAAATTTACCTTTTTATGAAATTATCGAATTTTTCTCACAAAATTCCTTTTGACCTTATTTTTAAGTACAAAGTCGCGATTTTCATCAAAAATTTTACGTTCCTATTGGAAAAATAGCATTTTGCCGAAAAATGCAAATTTGACTTTTTGCGAGATTTTCGAATTTTTCGTAAGTACATGTATTTTTGACCTTATTTTCAAGTACAAAACTCGATTTTCATCAAAAATTTCACGTTCCTAGTTGGAAAAATAATATTTTGACGAAAAATGCAAATTTGCCAAAAAAATGGTAATATGACTTTTTGCGAGATTTTCGAATTTTTCTCACAAAAAGTCCTTTTTGACCTTTTTTTCAAGTACAAAACGCGATTTTCATCAAACATTTCACGTTCCTATTGGAAAATTAACATTTTGACGAAAAATGTAAATTTGCCGAAAAATGCAAATTTGACGAAAAATGCAAATTTGACTTTTTGCGAGATTTTCGAATTTTTCGTAAGTACATGTATTTTTGACCCTATTTTCAAATACAAAACGCGATTTTCATCAAAAATTTCACGTCCCTATTGGAAAATTAGCATTTAGACGAAAAATGCAAATTTGCCGAAAAATGCAAATTTGACTTTTTGCAAAATTTTTGAATTTTTCTCACAAAAAGTCCTTTTTGATCTTATTTTGAAGTACAAATCGCGATTTTCATCAAAAATTTCACGTTCCTATTGGAAAAAATAGCATTTTCCCGAAGAATGCAAATTTGCCGAAAAATGCTAATTTGACTTTTTGCCGAGATTTTTGAATTTTTCAATAAGTACATGTATTTCTATCTTATTTTCAAGTAGGAAAACGCGATTTCATCAAAAATTTCACGTTGCTATTGGAAAAAAGCGTTTTGACGAAAAATGCAAATATGACTTTTTCGAGATTTTCGAATTTTCGTAAGAACATATAATTTTTGACCCTATTTTCAAGTACAAAACGCGATTTTCATCAAAATTTCACGTTCCTATTAGGAACAAATAGGCTTTTTGACGAAAAAATGCACAATTAGCCGCAAAAATGTCAAATTTGACTTTTGCGAAGATTTTGAATTTTTCTCACAAAAGTCCTATTTTGACCTTATTTTCAAGTACAAAACGCGATTTTCATCAAAATTTCACGTTCCTATTGGAAAAAATATCATTTTGAACGAAAATGCAAATTTGCGGAAAAAATGCAAATT
>JALIZF010000672.1:0-50778 GCA_029948255.1 Telmatactis stephensoni | reverse complement strand
CATGAGCTAATAAGACCAATTGTACACAAGCAGCAAGTGATAACATCTGCGCATGCGTCAAACTTCAGTGCGCGTTCAAGCGAAACTCGTAATGGCGGCACGAAACTAGTGAAATGTGGCAGTTTGAAAGGATTATTTCAAGCTATTCGTACTTCCATGAACACTTATTATCCACCCAAAATATTTATGGAGTCTTTTTAAAGCTGTCTGTATAAAAAAGGTATCTTTTTTCCTGCTAAATTTTGCTAAATTTCTCACTTGGTTTGGTTGACTGAAGTGTGGAAGAAGTGGTTTGTTGACATGTGTTCATGGAAATTCTGAATGGCCCTGGAGCTATCAACAATGAATTTTAGGACAGTGTACCAAAAAGGTAGGTCTTTATGCATCAGTATTTCTTGTGGGTAGTTAAAAATAAGGATCAAAAGCTTTTATTTTAAAATAACAGCAAACTCGATCGGAGTTATTCCTCTGAAATCTACGGTGGCCCATAAGGGACATCTATTTTGTGCTTCACTTTTGCCCATTTCGAGTTCACGATCTTAAAATTTTGAGTTGTCAACTCAAAATTTCGAGTTTATCAAACTCAAAATTTCGAGTTCATCAAACTCAAAATTTCGAGTTCATCAAACTCAAAATTTCGAGTTCATCAAACTCAAAATTTCGAGTTCATCAATCTCCAAAATTTTGAGTTTATTTAACCAAAGGAAGCCCAATCTCTGTAAGTGTCATTCTGTAAAGTAAAGTAAAAAACTGGCTTAAAGTAGTCGAAATCAGCTGAAATCACTACTAGAGAAAGAGAAAGACAAATAATAATGAACAATTTTCACACACATTCCTTTGGAACTCCGTTAATGACACTCACAGAGATTGGGCTTCCTGTGATTAACATAAGCAGGCAAGGCTACATAGCCTACATAGCCGAGGAAAATGGCGGACGCTAGGAAGAAAACTCTGCTTTATCTAGTTTTGCTGTATCCCTCCTTTTCACTTGCAGTTTTGCCGAGTTATTTACCGAGTCCTCAAAGTACAACACGAGATGATCTAATAGAGCAATATTTCCATCTTGGTTTCACATATACTGAGATACTGTGTTTTCTTATATCGGTTCATGGCATACGACTATGTTTACGTCAGCTAAAGAGAATACTAAAGGAAAAAGGTTTGAGAAGAAGAGGTCAAACAAGAGTGAACTATAGAAAAGTTATTAGTTACGTGGAAAACGAGCTCCGTAGTGGAAGTGGATGTAACATTGGCTATAGAAAGATGCATCAGCGGATCAATAACGAATATGGCTATAGTGTTGATAGAGAAAGTGTTCATGTGATTTTAAAAGCGCTCGATCCAGAAGGGGTTGAAAATAGATTAAAGCGAAGACTTAGAAGAAGGAAGTATTTTGCTAAAGGACCAAACTATATATGGCACATAGACGGGTACGATAAGCTAAAGCCCTTTGGGTTATGCATTCACGGTGCCATAGACGGATATAGCAGACGCATTTTATGGCTGGAAGTTTCCTCAACTAACAATGATCCCCGAGTGATTGCTCAGTACTACACAAATTGTATTCGTCATTGCGGCGGTGTACCATACGTTGTTAGGGGTGATTATGGGACAGAAAATGTCAATGTAGCTGCTATACAAAGGTTCTTAAGAAGGGATTCTGACGACGCATTATCTGGCTTCAAAAGTTTCATGTATGGAAAATCAATCTCAAATCAACGAATCGAAGCTTGGTGGTCTATTTTGCGAAAGTCTAGTTCAGATTGGTGGATAAAATACTTCAAAGACATGCGAGATATTGGTATGTACAATGATGCTGATCCAGTACAAGTTGAATGTTTACGGTTTTGTTTTATGGGGGTTTTACGAAAAGAACTTCATAAAGTGGCTAAAGAGTGGAATCTTCACAGAATAAGGCCCTCGAAAAATAATGAATCTCCACCAGGACGACCAGATGTTCTATATTATATCCCTGAGTTAAGAGGAACTAGGAACTATGCCATAGCAGTTGTTGAAGATGACCTTGAAATAGCCACAGAGGAGTTATGTGGAGATGCTGACACTACTTCATCAGAAATCTTTTTGGATCTTGCAAAAATTGTCATGGAAGAAAAGAACTTAACCATGCCTGAAAGACCAGAAGAGGCAGGAAACCTTTATGTTAGTCTAATGACAGACATTAATGCTCTTAGGTAACTATTATTATAATATTTACTCTTTTCAATAAGTGTATTCAATTGAAAGGACTGTGCAATTTTTTCTTGCAATATTTTCCTATACTATAACCATGTATGCTTTAATTTAATTGTGTTACAATGTTTTTCACCTGCCTGGCTTGGGTTATATGCACTTAGGCAAAACAAGGTTGGGTGTATGAACAACCCCTTTTTGCAAAACCTAGAAAGGAAAGTGTATTTTAAAGGCTTTTTGTCATCAAAAGCTTATAATTTTACTCCAAAACTGTTTTATGCATCAAACTGAAACCTTACAACCACTACAACCCTCAGGCATGTGCATGTTTGTTTGATATGTTCTTTCACAAGGGGTTTGTTGTCCCCCATTAACATGTCAGTCTAGTGTTGTACAGACCTGTGTATGTATAGAAAATAGAAAGTGGTGGTAATGAGTATGAAGTAATAGTTTGTGACAGAAGGACAAACAATAAGACTGCCCAACAAAACTAAGGTTGGGCTCTTCCACAGGAAGCCTGACCAATAAGGAATTAAACTAATTAGCTTTCTGTCCATTGCATGAGCAACATTTTAACTCTTTCTAAAAATGTTATCTTTTTGAGTTTAAGTATTTTTTCAACCAATCAGAGGAGCCATTGACAGTAGAAAAGAAAAGCTCCAAACTTGCCATTTTCCTCACATAGAATTTTTGTTGTATTTCAACTCAGAAGAGTACTTTCTAAAGGGAAATCAGTCAGGAAATAAAGAAATATGTAATTCTTCATATTTAAGCCAACATCATAAACAGTTTAAATTGACACTTGTCTGCATTTCATGCTAGCTTGCCCTTTCCTTCTAATCTTAGGTGGACCTAAATTAAATAAATACTATGTATTTTCTTAATACAAAATTATGTAGCAATTTTTGAACTAAGACCTTTAAAAAGTTTTCGAATTTCAGCTCATTTGATTTTCAGACTTGGAACCCTTTTTTGCTGGTCTTCTTAAGGATTTGACAATCAATTAGATATAATTGTTCAGGGGCACATTTAGGGGAGGGGTGCACACACCCTCCTGAGACTACTTCCCCCCCCCCCCCAAACAACAAATAATGCTTTTTATTTTGAATCTAAGTATCTGGATTTTGAAGGAAAACATCAATCAGCTACACAGACTTGTTTACATCAAACATGATTGATAATGATTACTATTAATTGGAGACCAAAAGCCAGATAACAGAATCTTAGCATATTCCAGGCATGTGCTCTTACATTACAAGGTATCAGTTACACCTTGTTTAAAAAAAGAAAGAAAGCAAAAAGTCAGGAAATTAATGTTTCAGAAATGCTGAGATCCCTGATTTATAAAACAGGCTTAAAGTTTTTAAGGATTACCTCAAAAGAACAAAGACGCTTCACCCACCCATCCCTTTCATCTTACCTACTCCACCCTTCTCAGATTTCTGGTGTATCTTAGAGACTAGAACATCAATGATTTGTCAATAATGAACAATACTTCTTTTTTTATTCAAAAATATGAGAACATAATCTTACAATGATAATTTCTGACTTGGAAGAAGAGTATACTTACTAACAATGTATAAATAATAAATATCTGCTACAAATTTTGACAAATACTGTTTGAAATTAAAACACAAAGCCTCATGTGCCACAATTACTCAACAGTAATAACAAAAACCACTATCAATGTACAGACATAGTGTATGACACAATGACCTTTGGCCAGTCATCATGCTGATGTCAAATTTAATACCAGTGAACTTAATTGTATTTATTAAAAAGGATATACAATTGAGTGTACTGACTGTCATCAGAAGTTGTTAGGTATAGGTACTAATACCAATTTTGTAAAAACATTTTGGGTTTTGTTTGACTTGATTCCTAATTTTCCACTAACACAATAATTGTAAATTATTTACATAAACTTTGATTTTATCAAGTTGATTATGCATGGCAGATGTAAGTTCCATTAAAAGCAGGGACATCGGAGCCGTGGGCAAGGGGGGCTATGACCCCCTACTTTTTTAGGCTTACACAAATGGTTTTGAAAAGAATGAATCTAAAAAATTTATAGCCCCCCCCTCCTCCAATCAAGAAAAACACTCAGATGTCCCTGAAGAGTAGAATGTGATCACATACATCAAATTATTATGGTCCTTTTCAATCTAAACAGATCAGAGTTAACTAACCCAAGTGCATATTCTTTTGAATGTAGGTACTGTGAATTACAGCACCCTCATTTCAAATGAAATGTCAGCACAGTGTTGAATTCTTTCTTAAACTCTGCAAATGATAAGTAGGATGTTGACAGGTGAAGAACGCTTGAACATGTTGATGAGGAGGGAAACCTTCGTAAACCAGCTGTGGAATTAAAGGCAATCTGAATTGGCTTTTGAGGAGCAGAAGGCGAACCAGTAACAAATCGGATAAATTTATCAAGGAGATTATCATCCAAAGTTCCTATGTAATTTTGTAGATACGAGAGCACTCAACTTTCCTCTGGTTTTAGGTCTTCAGAGTAGGTGATCTTTGCTAGGACTTTCTCTTTAGATGGCAACAGTATCTCATACAGCTTCTTTATCTCCTTCTTATTCAAACGACTCTGCAGAATGGTTATTTTTTCTCCATTTCCATTTCTCATCCACATTAGTATGTTCATAGGTTTGTACACAAAGCGAGTTCTGGCCATGACAACTACATGTTTATGCAACTCTTCAGGACTTGTTGCTGGTAGGCAATTCATACTGTATTGCTGGTATATCCCATGAATTGCATCCTCTTGGAAAGAAGCAAGGTTACTTGTTGACAGCCCTTGGAGTAGAACATCTCTCTCAAACTGGCTTAAGTACAGTATGAATGACCTTTCAAGTATACATCTTCGTCGACTACTTCTTCTCCATGAACTAAGCTAAGAAATGATGCCTCATTAAAGCGAGCTGGAATTTGATTGGTCAGCACCCAACCATGATAAAGAATTCTTCCTAATCTTTCATACACTGGCCTATTTTCCAACTGCTGAAGAGGAGGGACAAATGGAACTTTTACAGTATCTCCTTCAAAGTATTTCTCAAAAGCTGCATCCCAGAATGATGTAAAAAGGTCTGTGGTAAGACCACCAAAGTCCAGTCCAAGTTCACCAACAAATCGGACATTAAGCTGACAGCGCATCATAGATATGTCTTCGTACAATTTCAGCATGTCATGGAGAACATTTTTTCTATCAATATCTATTATTCTGGCAAGGTCTAGGAGTTCTTCAGTTTCTGTTGATCAAAATATGAGGTTATAATTAGAAATTATAAAATTGGCTTTTTTAAAATAAACCATTTGTTCACTTAATAATATGCTTTTCACAACAAATGTAATAAAAATAAATGATAGATAACATTTACCACTGTTTGCATTGTTACATGGTCTACCAGACTGAATTCTTAATTGGGAATCAGTCAAAAGGCCACCAGGAAAACCAACAAAGTATTCAGACACAAAAATAATAATAGGACTTCTTTAAGCTAAAGAAACACATGCTAAAGAAAAGCAGAAACAATCATTGAATGCAATAAATATTTGTTTTTTTAACATTGATAAATCTCATATTTGAGTAATAACCAGGCCATTTGAGGTAAAACGGTTGTTAGCAGAGAGAATTTTAAACAAAATTTCTATTGTTTTTAATTAGAAAATTCTGCCCCCCTCATAAACAAGGCATGACATCATTATGAATATCAGGGCAATTAGAAATGAACATTACTATATGCTTCCATGTTATCTTTATCTACATGACATGATCTCAGTGCATTTAATAAATAGAACATGTTCTTTTTAACTCATGGATTGAAAATCTGCAAGTTATAGTGAGGGGTCGAATATGCAAATGAGTCTTTGAATTCAGGCTTTAATTTGGCCATCATGATACAATGAGTCTGATGCATATGTGTATTATTCATTGAATAGTTTTTATGCTGGCTTGAAATTGCTACTAAAGGGTAAGGATTACACAACACATACATGAGTTATGTAGCCATTGGCAGATTGATTATGAAAAATAGACTTGATCATACCTGGTTGACTTAATGTAGCTGTACTACTTGTAGCTGTACTACTTGTAGCCTCTTCATAGGCATTAATCATCATCCTGAAACGTTTTCCTGGCTGTGTAGGAGAAAGAATGTCAATCAATATCAATATATGTTAATTTACCCATTTCAGACTACATGACTAATAGGCCCTTTGTACAGCTTAGTCATGTGACCCTAGCTTGTCTTTAACAAAATCAAAACAAGGCACATTAATAATGCCAGAATTTCAAAGAATTTATGACAATACACATTCTCTGAAAATTTTAATTAGCTTTGTCTTAAATCCTGAGGTTGTGGAATCTAAAGCTAAAATTTTAAGACTAGCTAGTTTAGAAAATGTTTATCAAAATAAACATTCTCTAAACTAGTTTGAAAATTTTAGCTCTATTTTCTTTAAGGTTCTGACATTTTTTTGTGTTCTATAAATTTCTTAACCAACAAGGTCTCTTATCAATTATCTTATCTCTCAGCTATTGAAATGGGGAACGATACCCAATGTAAAAGGTATATTAATAAGACCAGTTACATGTATACCAAAACAATCATTGCAGCACACATTGACCGAATCGAAATATGGTGGAAAATTTGAAAAACTATTGTTCTTGACTTACTAGCCTGGTGTTCAAGTGGAAACACAAAAGCGTTTTCACATGAATGAGAGGCTAGTCAAGCCAGAACAATAGTTATTCAAATTTGCCACCATATTTCGATTTGGTGTATGTTTGATACACTTATTGTACCTGCAAAGAATCTTCATCATCTAACTGCCTTCCTGAATTTTCCCACAAGCTATGGAAAAGAGATTCTTCACTTGATGACTGTGAGCTGAAGAGAAGTTACATTAAACTGGGGTTAATAAATTTAATAATAACAGCAGACAATAACAGACTGAAATATGGCACTTAAAGAGTACATGTAAAGAATAAAATATATAGAATGCCTTTCATTTATGGCCCTAACTCCCCCTCCCTTCTCATACCATGTATCTCTGATATGACAAGTCTTTCGATCTTTATCTGTATCTGAAAAGAAACCAATGGTACAGTGTTAAGCACAGTTTTGTAAGGAAAAAAAAAGACATTTGGTCTTGTAATTTGAAAAGAGCATACAGTATAACTTTACCAATTTCACGTTTCATTTTGTTTTCCACACCCAATGTTATTACAATAATGGTAATTAGGTTCACAACATATTTTTATTATTTTATTTTATTAGTAGAATAAGCATTTTAACTTTTTTACTCAGTTTTTCTTTCTTGTGCAACACTTGATTTGTTTTTAATCATGAAAATAAATATTATTATTATTATTATCAAAAATAATAATAATTAAATTGTGATTATTATTATTATTACCTCCTTCAATCTCATTTTGTAACAACTCCTGTAGCAACTCACTGTCATATGGAAGTATACCATCTGGCTCAGGGGTATGATCATCAGGCAAAGTTTCATCATTCACAGAAATCTCCATCAGTGGACCATATCCAAGAAAAGAGACCTCAGCATCTGATTCTGATAGTACCACTGGCTCTTTACATCTCCTCATCTGTAAAGTATTGTTTTCAGCAACTGAAATATCCATAGATGGTTTGATATATTGACCAGCTGTGTTAAAAGCAAATGCCAGCACAAAATGTTTAGGGACAGTTTGCAAAGAACCCATCCAGTCATACACATTACACATTTTAGCCTTAGGTGGAAACCTTCGTCTAAGTGTTCCCAGAGTTGGATGCCTTACTGATACGGTTACATGAGGCTCTGTAATACACGGCTCTGGAAGAATTCGAATTTCTTTAGCAGCTCTTAACACTTCAAGATAGGGACTGTTTTCATGATCACTGGGATCATCTTCTTCAATCTTGTTTCCTCCATCCTCTATACAAATAGCTTCTTTTAACTCAGATGATTCATTATCAAATACACTGTTCATCAGTGATGCATCATCACCATTATCTGAATTTTCATTGGAGACAATCTTTTTGGTCAGTAGGTAAAAACGCGCACGAGACAGCTTATAAAATGCATAATAGTTTTCAACTGTAAATGGCACACCTAGAGAATCTTCATTTATTGGCTCAGCTTTAAAATTGGCCAGATCAATCTCCATATTCAGTTTGTCTTCCTCTGACAGGTACAAATCCACTGCTTGCTTTAATATGTCACTTTTTGATGCTTTGCATGAGATTGATACAGGTCTTGTTCCACCACCTGCTATCTCTCGGACATAGTTGTATTTCTTGGCTTTCTCATCATACTTCAGCCAGCCCAATGAGATTTTACGTGTCTTTTCAACTTTTTGACTACTTTTTGGTAATTTCTCCTCCATGCTTTTTTGGGATTTTTTTCCAAATCTTGATCTTTCTTCTTTTCCTTTTTCTAGCTGGTTAATTAGCTCCCTCTTTTTTGTTTCATTTTGTCTCTTTTTCTCTTCATTAGCTTTTGACTCACAGAATGATCTCAATGCAAAGAGATCTCCCCTCGCTCTTATTCCATATTCTTCTTTCAAAATGTCATCAGATGCAGATGTAATAGCCTTTGTATCCATCTACATGTAAAAGCAAAAAATAATAATAATACTGTTAGAAATACTTATTGTTTTCGTTATTCATCTTTTTGTTTGTGGTTTAAGTGGGAGTTATCAGCCTGAAGCTTTTGTTCAAAGCAGGGATCATGCCAATGTGAAGAACAAAGAAAACCAAGCCAAAGTGAAAATAAGTAGTCTGATTGTCAATATGCTAATAACTTGTGATTTACAACTGTATATCTTTAGCAATTTATTCATATTCAAATATAGTTGTTGTTGTGATGATGATAATGATATAAATGATGGTGGTGGTGGTTGTTAAATGGTTGACGTTTAATTTCCTTGATATATGCTATAATGTAAATTACCTTATCAGTAATAAACTTCTGAATGATCTCTTGTGAATGATCTCTTTCCAAAAGAAACTTGACAATCTATGTAGAAAGAAAAAAACATTCTTGTTATTTGTTTATTTGTAATCTGATTGGGACTCCCCTAATATTTTTCTAATACATGATGTGTATGGATTGGCAGCCTATAGGATCCAGTTTTTTCTACTTACAAACTTGGAAAAATCAGAATGAATCAATTTTCCATATAAGTGGGGGAGTGCGAAGGGAGCCTTTAAAATACACCTTTTACTTTTTAGGTTAAATTTTAAAATTCCAAGCCAGTTACAATGTAATCCAGGCATGTGCATGTGATGGGGTTTTATAACCACAGGAAATCCAAACATAAGGAAATACTAAAATAACTACCTATCAATGATGCCTATTATAAACAATACAGAGATTTAGATTGTGACAGATAGATATGTAGATAGATAGATAGATGCATACATAGATGTAGAGTATGACCAAATCCAACAATGCAAGACTGACGTGCAAACGAATCATATTGCATACCATAAAAATATAATCTTGGCTTATTATGACGTACTATTATTTACTGATTCTTACACCAAAGTTTAGCGATAAAATTAACATTCAAAGAACCCAATATCTCGTAAAAATTCCTCCAGGACGTCTTCTCCAAGTTCATATTCCAACACGGAAAGACTACATGTCAAGGACACATGTGTACAGTCTACTTGTTTGACTCATGTTTGAATGTCTGGCATCGCATCGTTAAGATTACTACTTATTTCCTATATGCTTTATCATTTAGCTGGGCAACTTACCTCATCCATCTCAGTTTGAAAGCTAGTAGAACTTTCCTGAGCCATGCTTCACAAACTCTCCGAACCAACTCCAAACCACAGTTAAACGAACTAATTCCTTAGTAACCAAGCCTGTTTATATGTAAATTGCCGGCGGCAACTCGAAATGCTGGAATTTTGAGTTTGATAAACCACAGGTAGCCCAAGCTCACTATTAGTGGCTATTTATAAGAGAATGTATAGCACTCAATATCACTCAAAATTTCTGTCTTAATTTTAATAAAATTCCACGAGACTTCTAGAGTATGTTGTTCATGCTTTCTTCTAACCTCTGAATGAGTTTCAGCGAAATTCGTCGATTTTAACTGCTCGCCCTAAGCCACCTGTGGATAAACTTGAAATTTTGAGTTTGATGAACGTTAACTCGAAATTATGAGTTTGATAAACTCGAAATTTTGAGTTTGGAGTTTGATAAACTCGAAATTTTGAGTTTCATGAACTCGAAATTTTGAGTTTGATGAACTCGAAATTTTGAGTTTGATGAACGTTAACTCGAAATTTTGAGTTTGATAAACTCGAAATTTTGAGTTTGGCATAGCTGCCAACCCTCCCGGATAATCCGGGAGTCTCCAGATTTTGGGCCTCGTCTCCCGGTCTCCCGGATAAAGACCCAAATCTCCTGGATAATCGCTCGAATCCTAAAATTGCGGCCATTTTAACTGAAATATAGTCTATCTTTCTTTAAATATCGTCTTTCCACCCCCCCCCCCCCCTGAGCGTGAAAATCGAACCAATTATACCCCCCCCCACTGAGCGTGAAAATCGACCCAATTAACCCCCCCCCACTGAGCGTGAAAATCGAACCAATTATACCCCCCCCCCACTGAGCGTGAAAATCGACCCAATAGGCCATATGCACTAACAAGTCACGTGACCCTATCTCCCCTAAATCAAGCAGCACCGTCTAAATGAACGCCAGAAATAGAAAGAGCACCTCGATATTAGTAAAAGTGCAAAGTTTCAGCTCCTAAGATGTAATACAGGAGACTTTGGTAAACTCGAAATTTTGAGTTTGATAAACTCGAAATTTTGAGTTTGATAAACTCGAAATTTGAGTTGACAACTCAAACTTTTAAGATCGTGAACTCGAAATGGGCAAAAGTGAAGCACAAAATAGATGTCCCTTATGGGCCACCGTAGAAATCCCATTTTTGTGTGATTTTGAGAGTGATTATTTGTTACACCCCAAGATATATCCCACCTAAAGTCTCGAAAAATGATATTGCCACTGTTGGTGAAGTTGAATAACGACTTCAAACGATTATCTTTTAGGGGGGAAGTTTGAGAATTTTGATGGTATTTAGCAATGTGTAATGTACAAGCAAATTTCATGCTGGTCAAAATTAAGCCTAAATTAATCTTCAATCACTTGATGTCAACACTTTGCTTCTTTTGAGGCTGTTATTGAGCATTGAGCATGAATTATTTTCGGGAGTTTGAGAAATCAGTCAGAAAAGAGAGGTCCTAAGTGTCCTTTACAGTTGAGCTATTTTTTCTGGATGCCAACTTTACAATTTTACTCATGTATATGCATACAACAATGAATCTTATAATATTATAATATTGTAAAACCTTCAAGATAAGATAGATCTGCATTGAAGGAGGGATCAGACCTAACATCAAGATGCTAGCTAAGCATGTTAATTATATTTATCCTGAAATTTAACAGCCAGAACTTTTGAAAAAAGTTAAATGGATTGTGTGTTTATGTCTGTTTGCCAACACACGTACTGGGCACTTCCTAACTTAATTACTAGGTAAGTTAAGAAGTGTACAGTCTGTTGCAGGCACCCCACTCTTGTATATATTTATAGACCCTTGCTATTACGGAAACTAAATGACAATCCAAAGGGTGTCCACTATAATGAGAGGTGATAAAGTCAACTAAATTGCCATCTTTTCCATTATTCTCATAGATTTGCAACCACTATACATGAGGGTTTCCTAGCAACTCAAACAAGCCAGCTCATATGCATAGTCCAGTATTTGGAGATGGTGTTTATTAGATGCTATTAGTGAAGTGATATCAATAACTTCCAGGCTATGATATGTAAAAGGATCACAGCCAAACACAACATTTTTTGTTCTTGAACTATTTCAGTAGTATCTGTACACATATATTTGGGTGTGTATCATTTACATGTGTAGGATTATTTAGTGGGTGTGCATAGTTTAATGGTGTCAAGTCTGCTGAGTGTGTATTGATGTACTGATCCGTAGCAGCTGCAGTTTGAAGTTGCATTTGAAATATTAAAGTTTATGTTGTTTTTAGATGATAACCTGTTGAAAATCTCTTTTTCTTTAGCTCCACAATTTGAACAAAATTTGTTAATCATAACAGGTACACAAGTATTACAGTAATAAGAAATACTATTGCAGTTTATATGAATACAAATTGATTTAAATTGTACGTGTAGACCTTCTGAAGCATTTTTAAGTGATAAAAGCATTAAAACAGTCATCACTTGAAGTTCCTTTTCCGTGTTTGTGTTTATTAAATGTGGCATAAAACTCGGTTTAGCTTTATATTTGTAACGTGTACTGCGCAAACTAAACATTTTCGAAATATTTTCGGCTTTACTGCATTCAAATACTAAAGTTGAGTATCGGTTTTGCGAGATGGTTATAACTTTTATGAAAGTAAGAAGAAAAACTTGTCTTTCCTGCCCTCAACAAGAATAAGCAGAAGAACGATAGCGAATTTTAATAGAGCCGCCATTTTCATTGCATGCTCCAGCGATCACATGAATTCCGTTCAGCGGACCGCGCATACTCGCAACGTTATCACTTGCTGCTATGTACACAATGAAAAAAGCTTTGAACAAACAAATGAAGCAGAACTGGTCGCGAATTTGCATAAGTTCTAGACACAAAACGTTCCACATAAAATACTTTGACCTTTGATAACACTAGCCTAATTGACATTTAGTGAGTGCTGCCTAATATTGTTTTTCGTTATACAATAAACCGATTGTAAGGTTGTTCGCTTCAGAAATCGAAGCGCGAAATGAAATGCATGATTACTACAGAATATGCAAAAAATATTTCCAAAGAACCGGAATGTATTTTCTATACAAATACCTCATTTTACATGGGACTACCATTAGCTTTTACAAACTATTACGTGACGCCGGATTGCTGTCATCTTGTCTTTCACGCCGTTGTATGCCCTTTGCCCTCTATTTGAAACTAAATCTTGATAAACATTAGATCTGTCGTGAAGATGCGAAAAGCACGAGGTGATGCAAGGCAATTTAAAGGCACCAGATGGACAATTTAAGCTATTATTTACCATAATTATTACTTCGAAAGATAGTATAAGAAATTGTAATATAATGAATTGAATATAATAACAAATGGCAGTGTTTTCAAAGCATTACATGAAGTAATCAGTTGACACTCAACGACGAGAAGACGCACATGATGCAATTAGAAGTGATTTGAAATTTGAAGATAAACTTAAATTGCCGACAATAGGAAAAGAACCAATTAATGAATATACAACACCATTTCTGGCAACTATGGCTTTTCCAACATTATTTCCCGATGGAAAAGGTGATCCAACTAATCCTACTATAAAGATAGATGTCCCTTTGACTGGAAGAATACAACATCTCTAAAAACGCAACAGAAGAACGAATTTAATACTTGCAAGAAAACCACAATCACATAACTTACTGAATGCCAGTAAGACGCTGAGCTGAGAGAACGGTGTTGAAGTTGCGAAATTTATAGTAAACACCCGAAAAGCATGGTGGGTCAAGTGGCTCGGTGTATTCTGGGACAGCTAGAACAAAGAAATCTATTGTTCTGACTGTCGTCAAACTGCATGGTGGGTCAAGTTTGGTTGCATTGTGGGTATTCAAATCTCGATTTTTTCTGCCTACATATGCATATTGACTGTATTAGATTCGCTGCCTTGCTTCGCTCGCTTCACGCTCGCTCCGCTGCGGCAGCAATAAAGTTTATTGCAAAAATACAGATATAACTATGATAATTACATGTCGTGAAGCAAATTTAGTTTCATGATTAAAAAAATGTCATTCATCCTCTTGTCCTTACAATCTCAAAAGTAAAACACCGTTCAAACCTATAAGTCACTGTTTATTAGTTTACATGTCGTGAAGCAAGTTCAGTTTGCTGATCAAGAGAGCTTCCAGATTTTCTCTTTTCCTCGAAACTATTTCTGCTCTACTCTCTTTGCAGTCGTATTTCAAAAGTTCAAGACCATTCAAACCCCGATTCAAACATGGTTCTAGACTTTCTGTCAGCTTTGAAAACACCCTCATTACAGTGTTCTCGTTGGCTTTTTCCAAAGCTCGCTCGTGATCTCTTTGAGAAGGCCAATCATTATGGGCCACCGTAGTTGTGACATCCCTCGCAGTTTTCGTCTACCAAATCCATGATAATATTGATCACAACGTGAGCATAGGCTTGGATGAGTAAGTTCTCAATTTCGTCTTGTCTCGCCGTAATTTCCGGCTGGATTTCAGGAATACATTCATCGAATGTAGGTAGAGATTGTGGAAATTCGTATTCGCGCAGCCATTCATTAATTTTGTGCTGTTGAACGTAAGAGGAATATGCTGAAGCAATGTCCCCCGTTAGATCTGTAAACGTTTCCCCAGTTTCAAGGACTTCGTACTGCCATAAAGGTGTAGCTTCAGCAGCTGGTTTTCGTACAATGGTTAGGTGATCCATGTTTCTGTT
The DNA here is from genome assembly GCA_029948255.1 of Telmatactis stephensoni. Lineage (NCBI taxonomy): Eukaryota > Metazoa > Cnidaria > Anthozoa > Actiniaria > Isophelliidae > Telmatactis > Telmatactis stephensoni. The sequence continues at coordinate 36,055 of JALIZF010000672.1, read as the reverse complement.
TTCTTGTGGCTGTCCTGAAATTGTTTTAATCTCGATGAGCGATATTTCAGGTTTTTATACAGTCACTCGATCGAGTGGACTGGTACCAAGTGATGTCATAATGACGTGTGGGATGGGCTGGGGGCGTAGCTCTCCCCTTATAAACATAGAAAGGGCTACACTTCTTTCACATTTTGATCTCAATCCGAACTTACCGCATCGATATGGCCGAGTCGAAAACAACCGATATTGCTGTTGAGGAACAGGAAGACAAAATCCTCCGTGAAAGACAAGTACAGGATTTGAAAACACTGTTTCGTCTACTCTTTTATTACATTCACTTGTACCAAGCAAAAGAGTTCAAAGCCAACGAAATGGTAAATAAAGGATACGGACCTAAAAATTTCATCTTTGCAACAATTGAAGTCAACAAATCGTTTTGGGAAGAATGGGGAGATGTCGCAAGCGAAACTCTTAAAGTTGAGTTTCCCGCTAATAATCTGTTCACTCTTATACCACATGTACTTATCGACGAATTTAATCTGAAGCCTACTGATCCTGCTTTCCAAGACATCCAAGTCATCATGGAAGAGTACATAACCCAACTGTATAGTACTCAACCGGTTAGCGTGCTAATGAATGAACTGATGACAGAAGTAAAGCAACAACAACCATTCTTAGCCCATGATAACAGACTTTATTTGAAAAACATAGCTCGGTATTTATGCCAATCTCAGTTTTACGCACACGAACACGAACGTTGGCCTCTTTCTGCAATAAATGACTGGAGCCAAGGGCTAGAAAAGGCCAAGAAGAAGTGTTGTTTTATTCCAGACATTGATAAGGGAATAACAGTTCGTTACACTGATATCTGCCCACGCACTCACGCACTATTTTTACATATTTGGTCGAGGAAACAGGCGAATTGTTTACTAGTCCTGTAGATGATGCTCGTAAGGCAATGCTCTTGCACAAACGACTAGTGGAAGAAACACACCGAAACCGTATACTTTGGCTGAAAAAGAACATTTATTTGTGCAATGCAAAAGTTTTGTAAATCTACATATTGTAAATCTTTCCTTGTTTTGTAAATCTACATATTTTACGGTCTTACTTGCAGTAATCACAACTACATGAGTTTCAAATACCTTTTATTGTCAACAATAAAACTTTTTAAAGATACATTTAGTTTCTAGTATTTTTCCCAGCTAGGGATAGACTTTATCATGGCTCTTATTCGTTCTGAACGTCTCGGGGGATCGAACACCTGTCCTCTATACTTATGTTCATCTTGATAACCTATCCACCTGGGAGGTTTTTCTTTAGTGGATGGAGGAGTGGGTGGAAACTCCAGTGGGGCTGCACTCGACGGAGCGATTGGGGTAGAAAAGGTGGGTTGATCTACTTTTAATGGGGTCGATGGTATCTTATCAGTAACCTTTGGACTAGTAGATATAAAAGGTGTTCTAACTTTAGTTGTCAGACGTTGAAGAAAAGAGGGTTCTTTTGGTGATGCAATGCCACTGTCACTGGTCACACTTGTCAACGACACATTTTCCGGAGTCTTCACGTTAAGAGATTGACTCGTCAGGGGTAGGACGGTTGGCGCGGGTTCCCTTGTTGTCGTGTTCAAAATGACGTTGGGAAGCTGGTGTTGTAAAGCAAGGTAGCGATTAAACAATGGAGTGTATTGTTTGGTTTTCAACTCTGGAGGAACATTAGGGTCTTTTAAAATGGCGTCCATCTGTTCTTCTAGTTCCTGCATGGCATTAAGTTGGGGTGACTGTAAGTATCCCTGACGCTGAAAAAAGTCAGCCATGGTCTTCATCACATCTGATTGTCCCCCAGTCTGGGATAGGTGGGCATCATTTGGAAGAACGTTGGTTCGAAGTCGACACCCCTCCGGGGTGTTGGGTTTCAGATCGACGAACAGGTAGCCGTAAGGCCGCTGAACAGCGGCCTCGTACTTTTGAACAAATTGTTCCGTCTTTCCTGGGTACATTTGTTTTCCTAACGTCATCATCTGTAATTTGTCTCTGGGGTTTTTAAACAAGACGAGGTACGATGCATTTAGACTCAAGGTGCGCATGATCCTGCCTTGAAAATAGACATTTTGCAAGAGGAAGACGACACTGAGATTTCGGTGATGGGAACCCTTTGTGAACAAATTCAGGATTCGTTTGTCGTTGGAGGTCTCGGTCATTTGATCATCAATGACCATGAGATTGTTGGTATTTGGATCAAAGTACCAATCCTCGTCGAGGTCATGAGGTATCCCTTTGACAAACTCGATTCCAGGTATAGTTTTGAGCATCTGGTCGTAAGCTGGTTGCCATTGGGAATAACTCCAAACAATACGTTGAGGAGGGGGTTGAATTGAGCTCCTTGCTCAAGTAGGTTCTGAACCCAGACCGTCTTTCCAGAGCCGGTCATTCCAGCCACTAAGGCTGTGAAGGGATGGAGTAACTGAAAACTTTCACATTTGGTTTCCACAGGCTTCGCCTGGGGATAGGGAGTAAACCGCTGACCCCCTTTTGTGCATTTTTCCTGGCCAAGCCAATACGCCCGCTGCGAATTGTCCAACTTATGAGTTCTACTTAAATGAGTGTATATGTTTTGTTGCGGCTTGCCGCATATAGGACACATCCGCACCATCTCACGTCTTTTGAAGAATGAGACCCATTCTTGAAGGAAACGCTATTTATGGGCTATAACCTAGATCTGAATAGAATGGATTTAACATCCTATCTAGTGTAGATTCTACTAGATACTAGATTCTAATATCTTCTAGATTTCAAATATAGTCTAGTGTAGATTCTACTAGATTCTAGTTAGATTCTAGATTCTACTAGATACTAGATTCTAGCTAGATTCTAGTTTCCTAGCTAGTGTAGATTCTAGTATTCTATAGCTAGCTAGTGTAGATTCTAGTAGTCTAGTAGATTCTAGTAGTCTAGCTAGTGTAGATTCTAGCTAGATTCTAGCTAGATTCTAGTAGTCTAGTGTAGATTCTAGTAGTCTAGTGTAGATACTAGTATTCTAGCTAGATTCTAGTAGTTAGATAGCTAGTGTAGATTCTAGTACTATAGCTAGATTCTAGTGTAGATTAATTCTAGTATTCTAGCTAGTGTAGATTCTAGTAGTCTAGCTAGTGTAGATTCTAGCTAGATTCTAGCTAGATTCTAGTAGTCTAGAGTAGATTCTAGTAGTCTAGCTAGTGTAGATTCTAGTATTCTAGCTAGATTCTAGTTAGATTCTAGGATTGTAGTCTAGATTCTAGTATTCTAGCTAGATTCTAGTGTTGATTACATCCTTCAAATTATAAAATGCCTTTAGTTGACAATGGAAAAAGGGATAAATAGGAATGTTTTTTTGTTGTCCTTTCATTTGATGCAATCAGCTGTGCAGACAACATGAGCCACTTGCTAAGAGAAAATTTTGGCTATTTGTGCCATTTAACCAATTGTTCACCTAACCAAAGAAACGGGTTTTACTGGTCACCGCTAGTCCGGAACAGGTTCATGCCATTTGTGAAGTTTGCATGAATTTGTCAAAAGGCCTGATCCCCATAAAGGACGCACAAAAAGAAAGACTTAGAGAGCATGTGGACGACATACGTGAGTTAGCCAACCCATCCGTCCCTTTTAAAACCAAGAAACAAATTTTGGCTCAACGGGGCGATGGTTTTGTATCCGATGTCATGTCACCCCTGATGTCGGCTTTGAGCCTGTTTTTGTTATAAGTATTTGTGTCTAGAAAGAAAAAGCTCATTTTGACCTTGATCATCGAGGAAGCAGCATGAAGAGAGCACGTAGTGATTCTACTGACACTGAATACGATTCAGACCATTCTCATGACGGAAGTATTCACTCAGAACAGGACTTGTGGGACAAGGAAGATATTGACCAAGTTCTACAGGATCTCTCCCAGAGTATCCCAGAAGATAAAGCTCTAGCTTTTCTCCATACTCTGACGGCTTCAAAAAGTATTTTATACTGGAATTCCCATGGTGAGATGCTGTATCATGAGCGAAGAATTCCTGTCACCAGCATGGCAGAGCTGATCGAGTATGCCATGCTACCTTTAAATCTAGATGTTAAAGTGCCTCGTGGGTTGAAAACGTTCACTCAAGGATTATCGGAGATCGGTGTTGACAAGAAACTGATCCGTAATAAGAAGTTGCTGGCGGATCTGGTTGCTAGGCAACCGGAAAAGGATGAGACAGACAGTGAAACAGGTGACGAATCCTCTGAAAGAGAAAGTTTCGAGTCGGACGGTGAAAGTGTTGATGAAAGTTTAGACCCAGAGGAGAGTTCCGAACCGGAAATTTCGGAATCGGAAGATGAGCCCAGAGAGTGCCACGTCTGCCGTGACTTTGTAAAGTTTTACTCTATTCCTGTGGTTGAATGCCCTTGCTGTTTTTGGCGTGAAGCATATTACTGTCGCGAAAACGAATACATCGAATGTGATGTTTGCACTTACATCTTTCCAGCCAATGCTCAGACCACGAAAGTTCAATTTTGTCGCTGCACAGACTGTAACGCTGTACACCAACAGTCCCTAAAAACCAAGAAATTAAAACTCGTGGACGACCACCAAGAAGAATCAAGTGAATTGTAAAATCAATCACTTGAATAAAAGGAATGACTTTGAGACTGATTTGTCCCTTACTAGGTGGTCCTAAATTTTGTTAAGGTTGAGAATAAATGGTCAAAATATACTATTCCTTTCACGTACTCTCTTCATAGCTCAGTTGGTTAGAGCGCGGGACTGTAGTTCCTGAGGCCGTCGGTTCGAATCCGGCTGGAGAGACTATCTTTTTCGAGAAAAAATAAAAATGAATAAATAAAGCTAGAGGGAACTGAAGACAGTATTTGTTGTACTTAATAAAATTAAATTTGATCTTGTTTGGGATCCCTGTGGACCAGCTCGAACGGTTGCTGCGCAACGGAGTTTTTTCCCAGTATTACGTTCGTGGGAGAGTGTTGGATCCCAAGACGAGAGGTTCCCCTTCGGACGGCTTCGCCGTCCGTGTGTGTCGACCCCTCCCCCCCCCTCTCCCGGAAGGGTTGGGGTGGGGGGAAGGGGGGAGAGGGGATGACGACTCTTTGTGGCCTGGTGCATTTTGTTTGTTATTTATAGGTTTTCTATCAAAACACTGTTTCAAAGGCACACACATCCCCCGCGGGCATTTTGTTCGGTAGTTATGTTTCTTTCAAAACACTGTGTTTCGAAGGCACACATTCGGTGGTGTCTTTATTTCTCAAGTATTTTAAAAATGTATCGTTGTTAGTGTGCAAACTCTACGCACCGAAAAGAATTTCTTTTGTTTTTCTGCTCCGGAATATTTTTGGTTGGTTGCTGCGCAATGGAGTTTTCAATCCTGCAAGCGGTTCGCCGGCGCGTGACTCCCTGGTCGCCGTTGTGTGACTCCCCTGGAACCGGAGCGTGACATCCCCTCTATCGGGGCGTGACTCCCCCCTTGCACCGGCGGGCGCCGCCTTGCACCGGATGCAGAACTCTTACTTTCCTACTACTCCTGTTATAACAAAGCAGAGCTGCAAGCCGTGTGGGATCTACAACAAGTATTGTACACATGCAAGAGACCATAATACTAAGAGAGCGAAGCTCAGTATTGATGTCTGTGCCATGTTCGTGGCGGCTAAGGTTATTTTTAGTAACTTCGCCATCGCGCGCGCAAGGCTCTTAAACAATAGAATTCAAACGGTCCCGTCCGCGCGCACGTCAAAAATCAAATTCTATTGGTTGAGGGACTTGCGCGCGCGATGGCGAAGTTACTAAAAATAGCCTTAGCCGCCACGAACATGGCACAGACATCAATACTGAGCTTCGCTCTCTTAGTTTTATGGTCTCTTGACACATGCGTATTTGAGTTAGAAACGTTATTTGCTAAGATGAACGTGATTTTGGCAGTTTTGTTGAGGGTCTGATTGTCAGTAATTATATTAGATCAGATCATCACTTCTGCGCCAGCATTTTTAGGTATTTTGCAGGTAGTTCACTTAGTTCTACCTAATAATACCGTGAGCGACACTAGAGAAAAACGTTTGCGCATGCGTGCATATTACGATGTTTTTTTAAAAGAAATATGCGAGTTTAAGCTTGAAATGAATTCCCGGTGTATAACTTATTAAAATTTCTCTTGTATACTTTTATGAGACAAATATATTGCATTTATGCAGGCATTATATGAATACTAGCCATAAGTTTCAAAAACTGTCCTTAAGTTTTGACATTTTGTTAAAACCATTGTTGAAGGGAAGCGTAAAAGCGGAATTTGCATAAGTTTACAAAGCACAAAGACGTGACTACGAGCATGCGCAGACGTCTTTCACTAATTTTGCTGTGAGCAGTAATTATCTAATACAGAAGGTTATTCTCGAAAAAAGTATAGTACGTAATTTTAATTCGTTGGAACTGACTTGACATCGAATTGAAGCACCGCCAGCGAAACTATACCTTCGCACTTGTTGATGAACAAAACAAAAGAATAATGATTCTTTTAATGATGTTAACTTTTTGAGCGAAGCTCTGATGTCTTTACAGTTTTTACAGTCTGATGTCTTTACAGTCTTTACAGTCTTTACAGTCTTTACAGTTTGAGTGTAGGCTAACAAGTGAGGTAAACTAACTAAGAGCTAAGTAATTGTAACAACTAATTCTGGGGGGAAAGTATTGGAAATGCTCGAATTCTATTGGTTGCTAAGGAAAAGGCAAGCTCATTAGGTTGTGTTTACTGGACCATCAAGGGAGAGGTTTCAAAGAGAAATCTCTATGATTCCAGCAAGACAATACCTAGTTACAATGGCTGACAGAGAGGAAAAAGTACAATACACAAACAGGTGACAAGAAATGAGGAAAGTAGGACTTACTGGAAACACAATCTGTCCAAAGAGCTCAAGCAGCTTTTATTTGTATAGGGCGTGCTATTATGCATAACTAGGGGGAAGCACGCCAGCATAACAGCTGAGTGAGATCATTGAAACAAATCGGTTTCGAATATAATTACCAGTGTTTCTTTAATAAACTGTGCCAGGGTTTCCAGGGAAACCAGGGCCATAGAGTACTCTCTGGCACTTCTCAAGTGCCTATCGCGTGAACCACCCGTAAGCACCTGATGGCTCAGAGAGTTCCGACTTCGGCTTTATTGGAAAAACGCAAGTAACAAAACTAGCAACCAATAAGATTCCTGGATAGCATTTCTTAAATTAAAATAGGGTAAACAATAGAGATAAACATTAAAATAGAAAGACAAGGAATATAAAATTCCGAATAAAACAGTTTAAAAAAATATGGCATAAATCGGTGATTTATGCCCCGTAACAGTTGTATGGCGCGAATTTGCATAATTAACAAAGTTGTTAATTTCCGGTTCACTGATTGTCCATACTGTAAAAATATCATCAATAAATCTCTTCCAAATAAGTGGTTTAGACGGGCTGTTTTCAAGCAGTTTAGTTTCAAAATCTGCCATAAAAATTATGGAGAAAGCAACTGCCATTTTGGTGCCCATAGCTATGCCGTGTGTTTTTAGATAGTGCTTATTGTTGAATTTGAAGGGGTTTTCACTTAAAATCAGCCGTAGAAAACTACTCAAGTATTGAGTAGGGATTGGTAGTTTTTGCTGATAGTGTTCCTCGTAGGAATTACAAATAATGTTAATTCCTTCCTCCTGTGGAATGTTGGTGTATAAAGCACAAACGTCCAGCGTAGCTAGGAGAGACGTATTTGGTATTTTGGTATGTTCGATGAAGTTAACAAAATCTGTAGTGTCTTTAATGTACGACTCCTGTTTTTTAGCAATGGGTTGCAAAAGAGAATCTACAAAGCTGGAGATCCGTTCAGTAGGACCGCTACTCCCAGAAACAATCGGTCTTCCGACCGGAATTTGTTTGTGAATTTTAGTTAAGGTGTCTGGAAACAGTTTTTTTGGTCACCAACTGATAACAAATAAACGGTTTAAAAACCACTTTCCTGTAGTCGATTCTTTAAGATGTTTTAAGACATAGTAGCTAAAGGATTGAAGTTTCAGTGCTAGGTGTGTCCCTGCAATTTACTTCTGACATGTGTGCATAATACATGGATGTTTTCACCCATTGTATATGTATGGTTCTCTTAGCCCATACTCCCTACATATGCACTCAACTGATACATATACATATGCAGTCTTTGCCTCCCCCCCCCCCCCCCCCCACACACACACACACACTTCCCATACCTCACACAGGAAACCCAATTGAAAATGTTCCTTATGCACATGCTTTGGTTGTAAATTGCATTGCCTTATATCAAAATGTTGCTATATTTGCAGGGAAAGTTTTGAATCTTAATTGATCCCTATGCTGCCCTTTTACCTCTCCTTCCTCTCATGACTATTACCCTTCCCCTACAACCCTACTCCACTAGACCCCTCCCTCTCCTTCCCCTCAGCATAGGTACGAATACCTGCCAGGTTTTGCATATTTACTTTTGACATGTGTGCATAATACATGGATGTTTTCACCCATTGTATATGTATAGTTCTCTTAGCCCATACCCCCTACACTCAACTGATATACATTATACATACATTATACATATATACATATACATTTTATCTACTTAGCTCCGTTGTCACATCATGCGCGTTTCGAATGCCATTGTCATCTCATCATCGTCACGCGTTGTGTCGATGTGGCAATCGAAGGTGAGCTTGCTCTGTAGTCAGTCGTTACCATGTGCTTGACGAAAGCTGCACTGTGCTGATGAAATAGACCGAAATAGCTATCCACAGTTGCTTTTCGATTGTCTCAGTTTAAGCTCCGTGATGTGACAATGGGCTATTGCATTTTTTATCCGCACTCCCCCTGTTGAGGACACATGGAATTCCAAGGGAGTAGGGGTACTAAAACCTCACTGGAATTCCATGGGGCCCCCTCAACTTCACTGAAAATCCATAGGAAAATCCAGGGGAGTAGGGTCTAAAAGTCATGAAAATGCACGGAAATCCAAGGAGTAGAGTCTAAAATTCATCAAATAAATGGAAAATCCAAGGGACTAGGGGGTATTTTTTGAAAACATGTCCTCAACAGGGGGAGTGCGGATATTAAATGCAATAGCCCAATATTGCTAAGTATCCTCCGTAGTATCAGCTTTCCATTCAACGTTCACTTTTAGTATTATGGCTTATTAGCTTCACACAGGAAACCCAAATCATACCACACACATTGTGCTACACAGGAAACCCAATCACACTACTTCCCATGTAACCACGCCTTCAAATTTTCTCCCTCGTCTCAGCCAAGCTACACTCCAGTGTAGGGCTACATGCCACGCCAAGTTCAATTACCAAAGGAATTGGCCATCCGTTCTACCCTTACTAGACCTACAGACCTTCCAAGTAAGTCCAAACTTGTTCAGCTCCATTGACCATTACATTACGATGCCCTTTTCATGCCTATTATTATCCTGGTTGACCCACTCACCATTCCCTGTGTGGTACAAAGAATTGCATGCATTTGAACAATTTTTCCAGTCCCTGTATGTTGAATTGAAAATGTTCCTTATGCACATGTTTTGGTTGTAAATTGCATTGCCTTATATCAAAACGGCTGGTGAAATTTTGTACAATAATTTTGAAAGATCACTCGTGATATTTTTCCCAAATACCACTACAAAACATGCTATTACGTACCTATACAAATATGCTAATTTCCTTGAGATAACATTTGAATAACGACGAATAACAACGCAAGCAACAGGGAAAATCCTCTCACACGACACTATCAATCGTCATTAACGGCGCAAGAAAAAAAAGTTTTTTTGAACAAAAAGCTAGCTGTTGTTTTGTTTTTCTGATAAAATAGCGCGACCCCACTCTACCCCCTGAAGATTTGCCTTTTGCACGGTCGCGACCTACTTACACTCGACACGCATGAGGAGCTTGCAAGAGCTTGGTTCGCTAGGGATCTTTCGGCGAGTATTTCACCTACAAAAAGTTTGTTTTTGCAGGCCGTTGACATTGGCAAGGTAAAAGATGTGTTTTCTTGTGTGATGTTTGCGGTTTTGAACTCCGTGCGGAGTGATGAATTCTTGTCGAGCCGCCGAGAAGACTTTTTAGGGGGCTTTGAGGCGAAGTTTCCACCCTTGCCATATATTATTACTATACTTACTTTTTAAGATATGATTTCTTGCATTTGATATGAAAATGAATTTCAAGCAATGAATTTCAAGCCGAAAACACAGACATGCGCAGACAAATTGTATACATGCTGTGCACGTGTATTTGCAATCCACGAGTTAAAAACGAAGGTCCCGTGACTTTCTATCTCCCTCGTGACAAGCATGACCAGCGGCTTTTAGTCAAAATGGCGGAGTCATGCTGCATACTTTTCCTTCTTCTCAATTGCATCGTTGTAAGCTTAATAGTTTTCCCCGTCTCGATAGAGTCAAGATCCTTTATAATAGATTATAAACACGATGTTTTCCTCAAAGATGGACAACCATTTCGTTTCATATCAGGAAGCATTCATTACTTTCGTGTTCCGAAATTTTACTGGAAAGACAGACTTTTGAAGTTGAAGTTTGCTGGCTTCAATGCTGTTCAGACGTAAGTTTTCAGCAAAAGCTGTCCATAGATCGAGGTTGTTATTCTTCATATCATATTTTTAGTAAATTTATGATGAAAACAGATGTCCCTAAACTTCACGAACTTCTTCTCTAGCTTTGTACGTATAAGCCGAGTCAGTGTTCCTTGCCAACCCATATACTTGACCAGTTGTGCACGTAACTTAACTTATTGTATATGTGTTGAGTTTTTATTATTTTGTAGAATCCAGTGAAGTGTTTTCAATTATTATTTAAAAAACAGACTTCAGAACTGATGAAAATACCGGCACCAAAACAATAAAAATTAAGATATACCTTTTTAATTTTGCATGTTTAAGTTTTCATATAATCCAACTGTTTTCATTTGACAAGGTAAAGATATTCCGTGAACATCAATGTAACTATCGCCATTATGTTTACAAATTTTTCCTGTGTGTTGAATACATTGCAGGTTCTTAATAGATTCTTCTTTTATGACGTGAAAATTAACAGGTTTCAATGTTGTTTTCACACCAGTCAACAAGAACATTAAAATTGTACGAGTTCAGCTTCAAGACCACAAGTTGATGTCTAGTCTTATGTAGGATCAGACCGGAACTAACTTGATGAGAAGTGATGAATAATATCAAGAGCACTTTAAACAAAGTTCTCAAATGCCACTTAATTTCTGCAGTATTTCTTTAAGCAAACAACACCAGTTCAAGTCCTATTCAAAATTTGGTTTATCATGTTTTTTAGTTTTTCTGTAAATGTATTTTTAGTTGTTTTCTCTATGGCAACTGTGTTACCTATCACAGATGGAACACTGACATGTCAGCCGAGATCCTTCAAAATTGATTATAAAAATGATACTTTTTTAAAAGATGGCAAGCCCTTTAGATATGTTTCTGGGACAATTGGTTACTATAGGGTACCTAGGATGTATTGGTTAGATAGACTTATGAAGATGAAATTTGCTGGTTTGAATGCCATCGATACGTAAGGATTTACATTTTAATAATTTCCATTCATTTGTAACATATACCTAAATGTTTTCTTATTGTTTGTCAGGTATGTGGCATGGAACATACATGAGCCAGAAGAAGGACATTATAATTTTGAAGGCAATAATGATCTAGTTGAGTTTATTAGGACAGCAGATTCACTGGGACTGCTTGTTATACTGAGAGCAGGTAATTCACTAGAGAACAATCAATAACTCAAGTTAAAGCCTGCATATACCTGTAAAACCAACCATTTGCCATCACAACCCCCTCCCCCCCCCCAAAGGGTTGACCTTGAAAGATACATAGCTTAGATTTCGTATTACTATGAAAATGGCACCGCACAGTCACAGCACGGTTACGGCAGAAATTTTGAATGTTTTTATAGAGATCACAGCGCTGACACAGTCATGGCACAGCGCGGTCCGTTTCACACTCATACGAAATCTGCTCTAATGAAGAATGTCTTATAATGTCACCACTGTCATATATTCATGACTATCTCCAATCAATGAACACCCTCATATTACCATTTTTACAGTTCTCATTGAAGCATCACAGCTCTTGTACTTGTTTGAATAAATGTGGTACCTATTCAAGGGTGGTGCTTGAATGAGTAAACTACTAAAGGGTTATTAACCAAGCGCGAGGTCTGTATGGGAAAATATCAGATCGAGGTTTTGACAGTAGGGACAGAGCACAGCGAGGTCTGTACAAAAAGACCAAGGTCTGATATTTTCCCATACAGACCGAGCAAACGAGGTTAACTTATTTATTATATGGCTTTGAGAAGTCCCGCTAAAACAGTTACCAAACTTTTCTTTTCATCCTGGACAGCAGTCCTGATATGGTAAAATACAGACCAAGTGTTAGCCAATCAGAATTCAGGAAATTATCTAGCCATATAATATGTACTTATTGACTGAGTTGGGTCGGGTCAGATGGGAAAATACATGTATTTGATTCGAGGTCATGATTCATACAGAATGAAGGAGAGACAAATATTTTCCTGTCTGGCCCAACCTGACTAAATCATTTTATTGTATGACTCTTTTGTACTATTTTATTTATCTTTTTGGATACATGTGGGTCCAGGTCTGGATCACCTTTGAAAATCTGTATGTGCCACGTGATGTGACTATTTCTAAAGGTTTTCTCAAGAGTGCACCCAAGGCCATTTACATGAGTCATATGATAAAGTATTTTTCTAGTCAGTTATAAAATCAGCAAGAGGACATGCTTAGGTATATAATATACATGTGCATAAATTTATAAAGATTGGTTGTGTCAAATGGGGTAAACAATATTAATTAATAATCATGCACCGTCACACCCACAGTAGTGGAAATACGGCGTAAAACTGGATAGTGAGTGTGAGTGAGTGAATCAGATTCATGATTCAAGATGAGAAAATGATATTGATAAAAGTCTAAGCTCAAGTTGTCTTCTATGCTGTTTAATTAACTCTTACAAAGTTATAAGCTTAAATCCATAATACATGTAGGAGTATTTTATGAGCAATATAACGTCTTATCTAAGATGCAACTTAGAGAAGACACAGGCTATTCATTTGAGTAACTGTTTTGGTCCAAGCTAGGTGAATGAGTGAGTGCCTTTTTATTGTGAAGTTTCAACAAAAAGTGTTATTTAATAGAGATTGTTTGAAATATATGTCTCATTGTTGCTATTAGATGGCCATAATGTTAATGTTAAATTTCTATATCTTGTACTTAGGGCCATATGTCTGTGGGGAATGGGACCTGGTGAGTTGAAGAGACCTAAACAGTGGTTGATCAAAATGCATCTTAAACAAATACTAACAACTTGCTAGAAATAATAAACAGATAACCTAGTAACAATTTTCTGGTTGGACACCTCTTTAAAGACAGACACCTCTTTAAAGACAGACACCTCTGTACAGACAGACAGATCTCATTAAAATCTCCATATACACTGTATGTTGTTTAAAAATTAACCTCTAAATTACTGACTTTCACTAAATAATGGAGAAAGGACACCTAGTCTTGGCCAAGCTTGGCCACAGATAGCAAATTCATACAAATTTTACCTCAGTCTTTAATATGCAATTTACTGAGCTTTTGTAAGCTGAAATAATCTCCTGTTTGTGATTGAACAAATGCACACAAAAAAAGCAGGAAGAAATGTCACTGCAAACAGATAGTTTTGGGTAATAATTTATGCCCTTTTGATCATAAAAAGAACACTAAATCTCTTTAATATAGACACTTTTCTACTGTCCTTTGGTGTCTGTGTTAGCGAGGCTCCACTGTATAATCTTATAATAAAGTGTAGTTCCAGAAAATATCCACACCCCCACCATGGTAGACTCCTCGCAGGCTTTTTTAGTCTCGTCACGCCAGGCGAATCCTCCCCACAAAAGGCTGCTGACTCGAGCGGAACATTCCAAATCCCTAGAATTAGCCAATCAGCTTCTGGCTTCCATTTTCAGGAAGCCTGTCAGTATACCATGGTTTTTCATTATCGTGCTTTTGTGAAGGAATGCGATGTTTTTAGAATTTCTTGTTTAAATGACCAATAGAAAACTATCTATTATAAAGATACTAAATGAGAAGAAAAGATGTACTTGTTTGTTTATCGATCTTTGGGACAGAATTTTAAGATCTAAATATAGCGTTCCGTTGTGTTAGGGTTTTAAGAGTATAATTGGATTAACCTGGGGTCACTATAAACAAGAGCTAGTTTAACAACACTTATTCACGAGCCGGACTATCGTTTCATTCGAAATCTCTGATGTCCATTGAAAAATATACAAAGAAGAGAATAATTTACTTATCGGCCATGAAACTTATTTTTGGTAGTAAACTTTTCGCTCTCATTACGGTGTCAACAGATACAAAGCTCATTTCCAGAACATGGAATGATGTATCTCCTGATTGGACAACTGATACAATGGGAACGGAATGTTCCGCTCGAGTCAGCAGCCTTTTGTGGGGTGGATTTGCCCGGCGTGACGAGCTTAAAAACGGCTGTGAAGGAGACTACCACCATGGAGGGAATTGGATATTCTGGGAGGGAGGGGGGTCAAAGAAAGAATGAAATCACAGAATTTATATGGAAGAAAAATGGAAGTTCCAGAGGAATGGGGGATCCATTTACAATTCTCTCCATGGTGGGGGTATTTTCTGGAACAACACAATGACAAATTCTACCAAACTACTACTGACAACCACTGTCTTACCTACTAATTAACTCCTGACAACATCCTGGCTGTCAACAGCATTATTAGTGCAATCTAGCAACATTTTGATCAACAATAATGCCATTTACCAACATTAATGGTCATGAGTAGCAACTCAATGCAATACTGTAACATTAAAACAGTCTCTGTCTTATGCTTATAATCTAAGATAAAATAAATTGCAGTTTTTTGGGAAATGCCATATACTTAGTTGATTATCAAAATTCATAAGAATTTCCACTGTAAAACCTACAAGTAAGAGTTGTCATTAAGGTGACTGGCTACTATTGGAAAAAATAATGAAAAATCGTTTAAACCACAATTTTCTGGAGTGAAATTTAATGCTGATCCCAAAAATGGTAACAGGTTAACTCGCCCGAAGGTTAAGTCGCCCGGTACTAAGTCGCCCGGAAAATCGTCGCTTCGCCCGGACTCATGTAGTGTACTC
The DNA here is from genome assembly GCA_029948255.1 of Telmatactis stephensoni. Classification (NCBI taxonomy): domain Eukaryota; kingdom Metazoa; phylum Cnidaria; class Anthozoa; order Actiniaria; family Isophelliidae; genus Telmatactis; species Telmatactis stephensoni. The sequence continues at coordinate 20,817 of JALIZF010000672.1, read as the reverse complement.
GCCCGATGTGAAAAATCGCATCTATTCAGTTAGTTTTTGTCTTTTTTACATACTAGATAAACTCATCTATATTTCTAAAGTTATTATTTTTGTTTTGGAATAGTTTCTCAACGAAAAATAGGACTCAAATTCGGAGTTCGAACCGATGCGGTTGCCGAAGGACTCTCAGTGCTTGATTGCTTGAGTAGAAACCCTTGAGTAGCTTTGACCTGATCCTGATCGACTCAAAATCCGTTCAAGAATCCTATATATTATGCAGAAGGAATCCTAAATAAACTCATCAACTTAACTACGCTTTTTATTTTGGCTCTTAAATAGTTTTCTCAACGAAAATCAGACAACATAGTCAGAGTTCGAACTGATATGGTCGCCGACTCGGATCGCTTCGTGTTCGACTATAATACTCGATACTCCGTTAGTTCTGACATTCTGATGCACTAAAATCCGTCCAAGAATCCCATGTATTATCCTAAATAAACTCTTCGACTTAACTTATACTTTATTTTTGCTCTTAAATAGTTTTCTTGACAAAAATCAGACAACATAAGTCAGACTTCGAACTGATATGGTCGCCGACTCGGACTTTGTGTTCGACTTTATTTCTCCGTTAGTTCTGACATTCTGATGCACTAAAATCTGTCCAAGAATCCCATGTATTACTGGAGATGGAATCCTAAATAAACTCATCGACTTAACTTATACTTTATTTTTGCTCTTCAATAGTTTTCTCGACGAAAATCAGACAACATACTAGTAAGTCAGAGTTCGAACGTTCAAATATAATTCTTCGTTAGTTCTGATATTTGATGCACTAAAATCCGTCCACGAATCCCATGTATTACTATAGATGATATAATTTTCGTTAAAAAGCAAACTACAATCAGTTTTAACAAATATCCACGGTCAGTCCAGCCACTGGCGCCATTTTGAAATTGATCGCTGAAGGGAGGAGACTGGAAACAAACAAACAAATCATTTGAAGTACATGACGACTTTATTATGGTTGTATGTTCAATTAGAGAGAAAGTGTTTTTCGAATTAAATCGAAATCTAGACATACAATATCAGATGAAGAGCCTTATTTAAAATAATATTTTTTGTGATTTCGCTATCGGGCGACCTCGATCACTTCCAGTTGACATCAAACTGGCTTCCCGCTTCCCGACTTCGATGAATGCTAATCAAAACTTTTTCAGGTTTTAAAAGATTCATAGCGTCTCATTAAAGTGTCTATTAACTGTTGATATTTATTGGATAAATTTTTTCGCAGTAGAAATAATCAAAAGCAAGTCGAAATGCTGCAATGTTCGATGAGTATTATAGCGAACCCGAGAGTCGAACACGAAGTCCGTTTCGGCGACCGTACATATTTAAGTTCGAACTCTGACTTACGTTGTCTGATTTTCGTCGAGAAAACTATTTAAGAGCAAAAATAAAAAGCGTAGTTAAGTTGATGAGTTTATTTAGGATTCCTTCTGCATAATATATAGGATTCTTGAACGGATTTTGAGTCGATCAGGATATCGATCAGGTCAAAGCTACTCAAGCAATCAAGCACTGCGAGTGAAGTGAATAGAAATAAAAGTCACAAAATAATTACAGTTCTACAACTATAATTACAATTGCACAAATATTAGATTACTGTATATCGTATTCTTCGTAATGATATGGATAATTTTGATTTGACAGCGAAAAAATACCTTCCTTTTATATATTTTGTTTGTCAGGTCTCAACAAAAATTGTTGTAAGTTTGAACAAATTTCCCTACAAAAATCCATTTTTTCATAGGCTAGAATAATGATTTTTTTTCCAAAATTTGATATGACATAGATTTTTACATGTGTTTTCAATTAAGGAAATAAAAATTATATGGTCCCATGCAAAATTACCTTGTTTCATGCCCATGAAGTTGCTAAAAAGGCCAAAAAAATTTAATAATTTTTTTTAAATTTAAGGTATTTAATACCTTCTGGAAGTTCTGCCATCTTGAAAATGACGTGGCAGCGTAAGCTCTATTCAAATTTTGTTGACAAAAATAAGGGTGCACTCACTGTTTTGTCCTAAAAAGAAAACATTTTTCCTTATTTTTCTAATCATTTTGCTTGTTAAAATCATTCAGAACTATTTTGAAACTAAATTTTGTCAACAAACTTTGATTTCCCATATGCCAGCATTAGTGGCCATTTGCTAGAATCTCCGCACGCTATGATGTCCTGCGCGTGAATGTGCGCAGTAGGCTAAAATTTCTATGGTAGCCAGTCACCTTAAGCCATCACTTAGATTACAGAAAACTACTCTCTTCTGTAGGTCCATATATAGATGCTGAAAGGGATTTTGTAAGTATTTTCATTACTATAACAAATTTTTAAGTACTTTACATTTTTGGCTGTCTGGATTTAATATGGCATTTTATCGGGCGCTGTCATGCTGAGCTCGCTTCTTATCAGATCATATTCGTCACACGCGAAATAAAAATGGCATTTTTTTAATCAAAAGTTTATTGATCAATAATAATTCTGAGTATATATTGAAATATTAATATATAATTTATACAAAATAATCTGTTTATTTTGTACATATTTGTTCAGGGTGGATTCCCAGCATGGTTGTTGAAAAATACCTCAATAATTTTGAGATCATCTAAAGATCAAGGTAATGTACAGAGTAGCTCCTTTGCAATAGGTAGTTTTCAGTCATTTCTACTTTCTCATTCAACTATCCTATACTCTTCCTAGAAAAGTTGAACTATAGACGACTTTCAAAAATGGCGGGCTCATTGTTTACGATAACGAGGCCAGAAAGGCCTCCAAAATCAACATCGCATCAAATGATTCTAAATATATAAGAATTATCCTGTAAAATGCACATAAAATAGGTATTTTAAAAGGAAAAGGAACACATCGTCTTTGATAGCAATAGAAGTGTTGCCACGCTTACTTCTGGTAACAAGGCCTTTGTGGCCTCGTTCTCATGTACTAGGTTGCCATTTTTGAAAGTCATCTATGGAATATAATTTATTGACCTGGATCTATTATTACCCCTTTTTTCATTGGCTCATTTTAATGTTATTAATGTTATAATAGCCTGTAGGAAATCAGGCTCACAAAAATAACAGTACATACATGTACATAGTACATATGGATGCCTCACATCTTGTCTAAGATGTTGATGGTAAAATCAGCTCAAGGCTTGGTGCTAATGTTTTCTGATATTTGTGTTGTTAGCTTATCTAAATGCTGTTGATAAATGGATGGGTGTGTTACTGCCTATGATGAAACCATTGCTTTATAATAATGGAGGACCCATTATTACTGTACAGGTTAGATTTTATTTGAAATATTTTTATAATGAGAGAGTGCAGACTGAAGGTAATTGCCTCAGATGACAAAGAATGCTTCTTAAATAGTGTTCTGTACCAAATAACTGACTTTCAAGGTATACTTCACTTGCCACGTACAAAGGAATGCAGAAAGCTCATGCAGTCAGTTGGTAACAAGCTTTATGAGTTTTATGTACATATAGCAGCAAAAGTGTATCTCAGAACTGGACTATTTCTTGTAAATATTTTGCAAATTCAGTTTTGACACCAAGGACAATATTAGTTCTATTCATTAGGTTTGTTGGAGTATACAAACTCTATTTTGTAGTCCCATGGACCTTGGGGTCTAGAAATTTTAGAGGGTTGATGGGCAAATACTCAGGAAAAACCCAGAGGATAGAGATATGAATGATCAAATTTTTGCAGAAGACTGGACTTGGTATATATATATAATTATTTGCCAAAGTAACAAATATCTACATAATAACTTGCTTATTTTTAAAAACATAATGAACAGAGTACAGATGCACAGACAAATAGAATCTAGACATGTATCCATTAGAAGCCATTTCATAACAATGAATAATGTTTGTCTCTATTAGGTAGAAAATGAATATGGTAGTTACTATACATGTGATCATGACTACATGAGCCATCTTGAAGCTCTTTTCCGCCAACACCTTGGAAATGATACCATTCTATTTACAACAGATGGGTTTAGTAAGAGAATGCTGCAATGTGGTACACTTCCCAGCCTATTCACAACTGTTGATTTTGGTGCTGGTAAGATTAATATTGAACATGTCTTTGAAATTTGATTTTGTATAAGTGAGAAATGTTATTGTACAATTTTCACTGTACCATATTGTGTAGTTCCAGAAAATATCCATACCCCCATCCACCACGGAGGGAATTTTTAAATGAGCCCCCATCCTCTGGAATGTCCATTTTTCCTCCATATAAACTCTGTAATTTTGTTCTTTCTCTGACCCCCTCCCCTCCAGAATTTCAAAATCCCTCCATGGTGGGGGTATGGATATTTTCTGGAACTACACTGTCATTATATTTACTCAGTAATTATGGTCTCTTGATGGGCTAGTTTTACTGTACCACAACTGTGTCAGACTGTTCCTTGTGTCAATGCTCAATACTTATAAAAAATCCATGCTAGACTGGAACAGATCTAAACAATTTATGGTCATAGTAAAATTTAAGAAATTCCATTTCTTGAAATGAGCTGGAACCCACCATTGGAACTTTTTGTTTATTCAGACAGTATTTTGGGGATTTCTTCATGTAGAAAGTAAAGTAAATAAATTTTAACCATGATATGACTAAAGTAAAATAATACTTAATTTCCACAGGAGTAGACCCCTCTACACCGTTCACCATGCTAAGAGAATTTCAAGCCCATGGACCCTTAGTCAATTCAGAATATTATCCAGGCTGGTTGGATCACTGGGGTGAAAGACATCAAACTGTCAATTCTGGAATTATAGCCAAGTATCTTGACCAAATACTTGCATTGAATGCATCAGTTAATATGTATATGTTTGAAGGAGGAACAAGCTTTGGATACATGAATGGTAAACTTACTATTTTATTTTGGGAAGAACAGTGGTAGCTGAGCAGTGAGAGTGCTGATCTGTCAACCTAATCATCAACCTAATAATGAAGGGTTCCCTGTGAAAATGGCCTAAGTGACTTTTTTGATGATATATTTTCAAATGGTATAAAATGATATCAATTAACTTTCCTATGCTAAAAAATCAATTTCTGGGCATCCATAAAAAAAGTCACTTCGGTCATTTTCACAGTAAACCCTTCATTATTGTAGTCTCAGGTTATGTTCCCTAGTAGAGCATCACACGTGACTTGAGTTTGTTACTTTGCTCTCTCTCCCTTGCTCCATGGATTTTTCTTCAGGTCTTCCAGTTTTCTTTCCTCAATACAAATGAACTAGTGAGTTGAGAATTGCATGCATAGAATATTGGGGAATAAATTGATAGTGTGTGTGTGTGTGTGTGTGCATGCATACGTGCATGTGTGCGTGCATACGTGCATGTGTGCAGCGCGCATGTGTGTGTGGTGCGCATGCGCGCGTGTGTGAGCGTACTTATCTATAATGTAAAAAATGAAAACAAAATAATTGTAATTGTAATTGAGAGAATACAGTGTCTCCAATAATTGGCAACATTTTGGTAGTTGTAGTAAAATAATGCAGTCATGCAAATGTCCTATTTGACTCAAATGAGACCCAGATACAATCAACTAATTTATTTTCTTTTTCTGCAGGTGCCAACTGTGGTTCTTCTCCTACCCAATTTCAACCGCAACCAACAAGTTATGACTATGATGCCCCTTTAAGTGAAGCTGGAGACCCAACTCAGAAGTATTTTGTGCTTTTAGAGGTTATTGCAAGGTACATGGGAGCACCATCAGGTCTTTTGCCTCCTGCAACTCCAAAGTATGCTTATGGTAGAGTTCACCTCACAAAGGTACATGTAAGGCAATGTTGTGCATGTAATACACTAAAGCCAATTTTGTATGACTGGGAAAACACCACGGTCACCACGTGGTATGGTTACAGATTTTTTCAAATATTCTTAAAAAACTAATAAATTTAACTGTTTATTTAAGTGTCCAGGTCTTCTAGCACTAATTGGGGACACTGTACTCTCTCACACACACTAGCTCTACATTAAGTATTTTGCAAATACACTCGACTCATATGCTGATTTTCGCTGGGGGCAGAAAAACTGGAGAACCCAGAGAAAAAACCTTGTGGCAATGGTAGAGAACAACACATCAAACAAACGCAATCCACATAAGATCCAGGCACTTGAGCTTGGACTTGAACCCGGACCACAGCGATAGATATATGGCACTGTTATGGCATGGTGCATTCATATAAAAACTCTTTAAGTAATAATTTGATGACTTTCAAGATTTGGCTTGAGAATAATTGGTAACCTATAAACAATGGATGTAACCTGAACTTGTACAGGTACATGTAAAATGTGTTGGGTGGCATGGTTGGCCAAGCACTGATAGCACTCAAGTCATCACCTCTATCTTCTGGGTTCATGTCCCAGCTCAGGCAATGGATCACTATACAAGTGAACAGATTTTGTTTGATGTGTTGTTCTTTACCATATCACAAGAGTTTTTTTTCTCAGGGTTCACTTAATGTAGAGGAATTGAGTGTAAGTGCCAACAGATGAAGCATTATTATCTGACGATGATTTTGTATCACTGTGAAGAATTAAACTGAGGAAAAGTGGACTGAGAAAGAAAATAAATTGTGCATACCACAACAGCTAATTAAACTGGTTAACTGGTACTAGTGAACAATCTGTACTGTAAGGTCGGTAAGGTAATGGTGAGTGGTCAGTAAGGCAATGGTAAGTGGTCGATAAGTAGTCAATAAGTGGTCAGTAAGGTAACAGTAAGTTGTAAGTGGTCGGTAAGGTAATGTTAAGATAATGGTAAACTAGCTATTTCTAATAGAAAGTGAAGTGCTGCGAGCAGAAAACAGCTAGTGGTATATCCACGTTAGCAAAACTGTTCCCCTAAAACTCATGAAAGTACACAGCTTTCTCTGATATATCAAATGTTTCTTGTCTATCTCCTGTGCGTTGTGTGACGAACACTGCTAGTTGACCTTCAATATTGAATTACAAAACATAATTCTTCAGGATCAGTGTCGGACACACACAGTTCAAAATATTTAGCACTTTGAGTAAAGCAATTTTCAAACAATCACAAACGGCTAGCGTTGGCAATGTGATTATAAAACTAACTGATTTTAAAAAGCTAGTTTATTTAGGAAAAGATGTGAATCGCTGATCGTATGTATCGCGTGTTCGTCTAGTGTCATCCTTGAATCGACTCTCGATACGGTATGGACTTGAACCGCTGATCGTATGTATCACATGTTCGTCTAGTGACATCCACAGATTACACTGTGTTCCGAATAGGAGGCTACTCGCTTCGCTCGCAGCAAATATGGTTGGTAAGGGAACAGTAAGGTAACATAAGATGACAGTAAGGTGATGGTAAGATGAAGGTAAGGTAACGGTAAGTGGTTGACAGATGGCATTACTGACCACTTAATGCATGGTGCTTCTTATTGTTCACGATTACCCTGGCACCCCAAGAGTTAGTACATACAGTACAAAGAATTAATAGCATTATTCACATCTTGTTTCCCTAGATGACAGCTCTTTTAGATGCTTTACCAATTTTGTCTCCATTGGCACCAACTACTGCTCCATATCCTGTAACAATGGAAAAGTTTGGACAGTACTATGGCTTTGCCCTTTATGAAACACAAATTCCTGAACAGTTTCGCCAAAAGACAGTAACTATTAACATTCCTAATGTAAGAGATAGAGCAATCATCTTTGTTGGAAAGGTAAGATGCAGAGATACAACTACATTGTATATACACAAAAGGTTGACAATCTGACATCTGAATCGAGCTTGGTTGCTTTTGCTTTATGTGGTTAAAACTCAAAGAGACACAATTTAAGCTGTGCTCCGTGATCAGACATGAGTCGTATGGTGGCTGTTACATGTATGTGTATGTAAATTTGTATGTAAATGTGTGATTGTTCAATTGTCTCGTAATGAAAGCGCCCTTGCAAACCTTCGACTCGATCACGTTGAGCTGTGCCCTTCGTAATTCAGCACTTGGCTGCAAGGAAGGGTGATGAGCTACCCCAAATTTATTTATTTATTTATTTATTTAATTTAACTAAAACTCATATTTAGTATTCAAATTTTACAACAAATTACATTGTTTTGGTTTGTACTGTATGTCAGAATTTGCAGCAAGTTAGTTTATAGTCTCAGATTGTGTAGTTCCAGGAAATATCCAAACCCCCACCATGGAGGATATTTTTTCTTATCCCCCCCCCCCCCCCCCAAGTAATTGCCAGCAGAAGACTAGCCACTATGTGGATCTGCTGTAGAAAATTATATCATTTTATATTTATTTATTTATCCAGATGTATTACATTTCAGATCCGTCAAGCAACGCTCATAAGAACTGGCAAATCAATCACCACCCTAACCATTGGAAAATTTCTTTCTCTAACCATACTTATAGAAAACATGGGTCACGTTAACTATGGATCATTCCTTGTTGATCCTAAAGGAATTATTGGAAATGTCACAATTGACAATGTGGTTCTTACAAACTGGACAATGAGACCATTAAATATGTCAAACATCTTGGGTTACTCTGCATACCACCTGAAAAGTTGGTCTGGTGCTACTAATACTCACAATGCCCCAATGTTTTTTACTGGAGAAATTCCTCCAGCTCCTAATGGAATTCCCATGGACACATTTCTGAGTTTCAAGGGTTGGAATAAAGTAAGTTATTTGAAACCAGATGCAACTTTTGTACATCTGTTAAGTGATGTAAATTTGACAGTGGGTGGTGGTGGTGGGGTTTGAGTGCCAGAACAGAGGGACCCCAGGGGGAACTCCCATATATTGGAGGGTAGGGATGCTAGTTGGAAATTTTAAAAATGACCCCTAAAAGGTACCCGAGTCGAATTAAGGTGGGCGTGGCAACACATGATTTTTATCTCTAAAAGGTACCAGCTCAAAAACAAATGATGGAACGAATCTTAACATGTAAATTCCTTTATTGATGAGTGTGGAGAAAAAAGTCAAATGGTTAAACTGTAGCTGTAATGCCTATCGGTGACTTATTTACTGAAAAATACCAAAAAAAGGTACAAGCTTAATCTTTGGTAGTTCACTAAAGTTTGAGACACCCTAAAAGGTACCAGATCACTGATTTTGCCCCCTAAAAGGTACGACGAGCACCTCCGCCGTTTTCTGAGCATCTGTTGGTGTCTTTACTATTTAGGGGCAAGTCTTCATCAATGGCTTTAACCTGGGTCGTTACTGGCCTGCTGTTGGCCCACAAGATACTCTGTATGTCCCAGCAAGCATATTATACCCTGGTCAGCAAGCAAGTAAAGTGGTGGTTTTGGAACTTGATGATAATCCTTGTGATTATCCCGACACTTGTTTTGTAACATTCCAAAACACCCCTATTATAGACGGTCCTGTTAAACCACTAGCCAGTAGAAGACGCCATACTGAAGAACAGTGGTTGGCCAAGTATATGCAGGACTGGGACTCTGATGTTCAGAAAGTGGATCCTATTCTCAAGAAGATAATCAAGAGTCTTCATAAAGGCATTGTGTGAGCTTAGCTCATCTACTTGCTACACTGAGATGACGATATCATTTCTGAAATTCAACCGATTTACAAAACCTTACGAAAGCTGGATAAAGATAGGCGGCCTTATTAAATCTTGCTATTAAAGAATTAACCGGCCAAGAGTCTGCTTTTCTATTTCATAAAATGAAAGAAAAGACAACTCTGAGAGTTGAGATAAACAGATAAAAGAAGTCAAAATTAATACATTCTTAGGGTACGGATTTTTTACTTTGCCAGTGAAAGTTATTGTTCACTTTAGATAATGATAACCAGGGCCCAGTTGTTCGAAAGCCGATTAGCGTTAACCCACGGGATTAACTCTAAAGAAAACCATTCATTTTAACCCAGGATTAAATCTAAAGAAAACCATTCATTTTAACCCAGGATTAAATCTAAAGAATACCATTCATTTTAACCCAGGATTAAATCTAAAGAAAACCATTCATTTTAACCCAGGATTAAATCTAAAGAAAACCATTCATTTTAACCCAGGATTAAATCTAAAGAAAACCATTCATTTTAACCCAGGATTAAATCTAAAGAAAACCATTCATTTTAACCCAGGATTAGCGTTAATCGCCCTTCGAACAACCGGGCCCAGATTAACAAGCTCATACAATTTGGACTGCAACTGTAAGTAAAGGCTGTAAGATGTGTGGATAAACTGACTTCATAAGTCATAAAATGAGATCTCTTGTCAGCAATGTCTTGGTTCTATCCACCATAGGTAAATTAGTACACCATTGTGTAGTAAAATTATGGTTATCAATTCTTGTACAAAGTCTTCATTTTTTTCCCTGCTTTTGCTAAATTAAAATAATTTTGTATACAGTTATGTAGTATATCAAAGTCAAGTAATAAAATTCAAAATTCTTTTGTGGAAATATACGGTTTATATACTCGCGAAATGCTAGGGTACAAACACTAAAGCTTGCATTATTTTGTACTAAATAGCACTAAACAATAAAAGAAAACAATAGAATTAAAATAGCGCTATTTAGTGATATTTATGCTGCATGCTTTTAGTGTTTGTACTCTACACTGATGTGAATAGAGTGATTTTCATAGAGTGATTTTCATCGGACTGTGAAACAATTACTAATAGTCAGTGTTTAATAGTGTCTAATAGTTGTATTGCAACAAAAGAAAATAATGGGTGCAGAGTCTAGTGTCTATTAGCTTAGTAACTATTTCACAGTCCGGTGAAAATCACTCTAATCCGTGAGTGATGGCACTTAACCCGTGAAATATCCTGCCTACAGGCTCTCCAGGGGGAGAGGGAAGGGGAGAGGAAAGGAAGGGAGAGCCTCCCCCTTCCTTTCCTCTCCCCTCTCCCCCATCCCCTGGAGAGCCTGTAGGCAGGCTATCGTGAAATAGAGATTAGTCTAATTAACAATTAGACCTCGAGGCCGAATGGACTACGAGTCAATAGCCCATGAGGCCGTAGGCCGAATGGGCTATTCAAACTCGTAGTCCATGAGGCCAAGAGGTCTAATTGTTTTAGTATTCACCAACATATTGGGCCAAAGGTGAATGAGACTAAACAAAACAAAGAGAGAAAAATGTTTTATTGATATTATTACTCGCGCTTCCTCTCAACTCGGGCTATCACCAAGCTAATCAGAATGCAGGATTTGTAATAGCCCTTATGTTGGTGAACACTAACAGATATTGTTTCACAGTCCGATGAAAATCACTCGAGTGATTTTCATCGGACTGTGAAATACTAACTAGCCATTAGTGTATAGCAGTCAAAATTCAACAAAAGGAAACAATGGAATAGGGATTTACTAGTGTGTATTAGCTTAGTAACTTTTTCACAGTCCGATGAAAATCACTCTAAATAATGCAAAATAGTACTATCGAACAATGGAAAACAAAGGATTTTGTACTTTTTAGTACTAATTAGATTATGTACTTTTTCACGGGTTACTTTCCCGGAAATTAAACGCGGGGCGTTTTAATTTTGATTGTTTATTCACAATGATCGCAATTAATTAATCGGATTACCACGACCATATTCCCCCTTCCCTCACATGTATTACTGGCATCTAGATTTTGTGAGAGCTTTAAACAAATACCTCAGAATTCAAGAAACTGGTTATAAATTTTTATTGGTAGAAAATTCTATTTCTTTCACATTTCTTAAAGAAAAATGATAAAAGTGTTCTGAGCTGTCACAGCCAGAGGAGCTAATCTTTGTTGATGATTTCAATGAAGCTATTCCAATTTGCAATGAAGAGTACATCTAATGCTACCAGGATGCACCTGCAAAACGAATTTAATTATTTTTAGTCTAGCTATATATTGTATAGTTGATAGTTGCTCAGTTTAGGGTGTCAGCCGGTTTATTTCATCTCAAAATATACTGCACACTGAAAATATATGCATTTTGGATCGGTTCAGAGTAAATGCATATATAGTCTGTCAACTAATAGAGTACATTTTTGGATTCCATTCGATGCTGCACTCTGGTGTCAAGTAGAAACAGGAATAGGAGCCCCCATCAACATTGTGGTGAAATATTTCCTTATAAACAGGGACTGGAAGGGATTTTGTGTGATCTGTGATTTGAATGAAAATGAGTGCGTGATCCGTGAAAATGTGCCAGATTTTCCCGTGATTTTCGTGAAATCGTTGTTTTAAATGATACGCACGATTCGTGAACTGAGGTGGAACATCTGAAAGCGTGATTCGTGAATTGACGGAAAACTGAAGCGTGATTCGTGATCAAGACCGCCCCCTTATAAACACCGAGTAGCACGTGCATTATTAAAAGGCGGCTCACCTAAACAATAGCTCAGTTATCTTCTAGGAGCTGATTTTATTAATGACTTGAGATACTCACCATTTATCAATAATAAATTCCTAGTAATGGCATGGGACATTTCTTGGCCAATCACAGCGGTCAGTCCATACGTTGTACCTCAGATTGGAAGGACAATCCATGAAATAGGTGTAGCCATTGGAACACATGATGAAACCATTGCAGTTTAGAACGTCACGATAATTTCCATTCCTCCTCCATTTACAAAATTTACTTCCTCGGGTTCCTCCTCCTGCTCCAGCACATTTCACGTTTCTTGGCAAATCGCAATGTAATGTCTTGGGATTGAATCTCTTCTTCCCCGGGCAGTCACGGAAGATCTGGTATCCATTATAGCAGATAAAATACCCTTCGCAATTGGTAACATCCCGGTATTTGCCATTACGATGTGTCCTACAAAATTCAGTTTTCTTTGGCCATGGTCTCGTTGGCCATGGTCTCGTTGGCCATGTTCTCGTTGGAGAAGGTCTTGTTGGAGGAGGTCTGGTTGTTGGCTTATAAGGTGGACAAGGAACATTCTGCGGCCAATCACACTGATCTTTTTTGGGATTGAACCTTAGCTTTGCTGGACAAGCAAAGAAATAGGTGTAACCGTTCGAGCACATGATAAACCCTTCACAATTCCGGGCTCGAATTCTGTCAACGTAGTTCCCATTCGGTCTATTTTTACAAAAACCAGATGGTGAGGGAGTGGGTGGAGGTTTTGGCTTGGTTGGTTTTGGACCACACTTAACATTTCTTGGCCAATCACATCTTTTGGTTTTGGGGTTGTATCGTAAGTTGGATGGGCAGTCAAAAAAGTAGGTCAAATGATTGGAACACATGATAAACCCTTCACAGTTGAATGCATCAACGTAGGTGCCGTTACGTCTCCTTTTGCAGAATGGATCTTTTGGGACTTGGTTTCTCTTCTCTGTGTCATACTGGATCGCGTCTCTTGCTGTTTAAAATTAATAAAAAAATCGAAGAAAAATGAAAATTCAACTTTCAATGTATTTGCCATTGCTAGAGTCTTGCTAATAAATTGTCATCAGTAGAGTGATTTCAATAGTGCCGAGATTTATTGAAATCACTCTACCTTGCTTGGCTTCATTTCAGTTTTTTGATCATCTACGTACTCTTACTTTCTGGCAAAAACAGGTCACAAAGAGTTGTGTTGTGAAGATTGGAAATATAATTAATGATCTAAAGGAAGGCCTAATAACAATCGAAAATCCACGTTTGACTAAAATCGTAAATTTAGGCAAATTCTGATGATCATAACTGTTCCATTCGCTTTTCAGCTTCGGTATCAAGACAATATGGTATTAAAATCGCATGAAGAGGATTAGAAAGAATGACAAAAAATCTAGACTTATTTCCTATATAAACCATGAGCAGCACACGTGAAGAATACGAACGAACGAGCGAGCGAACGAACGAATCGAATGAACGAACGAACGAACGAATGAATGCATGAACGAACGAATGAATTATTTAATTAATGAATCAGTGAATGAATAAACAAATGAAACAAAAAACGAACAAATAAATTAAGGTGGAAAGAATTTAGTCTGTCCAGAAATTTAAGCAAGTTAAAGAGTCAGAGGAGAGAGGTAAGAGAAGCTAAGGGTGGATGGTACTACATGCAGCAAACAAACCTGAACAAACAACCTTGTCAGGATAATCACACTGCTTTGTTTTGTCGTTGAACTTGAGTTCTCCGGGGCAATTCATGTGGTGAGCAAATCCATTAGAACAAGTAATGAAACCACGGCAATTGTCAGGATCGGGATAATCGCCGTCTTTTTTTCCGCTACAGCCACTTTTTCCTCCAGATTTACAGTCTACATTAACGGGATAGTCGCATTTTTTTGTCTTGGGGTTGAAATACAGTCCGCTGGGGCAGTTACGATCTTTGATGACCATACCATTGGAACATGTAATGTACTTGGAGCAAGCATTGGGGTCTGCGTAGTCACCATCACTTTTAGTTGCACAGATGTCGGCATCTAAACGAATTAATTAATTCAGTTCATGTAATATACAACAAACAAACAAAAAACAAACAAACAAACAAACAAACAGAGAAATAAATAAATAAGTAAGTAAATAAATGAATAAATGAATGAATGAATGAATGAATGAATGAATGAATAAATAAATGAATCCATCCATCCATCCATCTATCAATCAATAGGACCGGACACTGGCAAAGCAACTGTTTGCGCATGCACATGTTGCGCAAAGAAACGTCAATGGCGTCAGTTTTGCTTTTCAGACTAAATGTCTTTATCCTTATTAAAATTAGCCTTTGTGATTATAAGCTTGGATTTGTTTTAAGCCGACTGCGCACTACGTTCTGTTGCAGGGAATTTGCTCACAGGTATCCCGTCAACCAGCGGCCGATGCATTGCATGTCAAAATATAAATCGAAAGATATACAATAAAGAATTATGGGTGGCCAAACCAATAGGGAACCATAAAAATTCGATTACCATTTTCCTCTTCGTTAAGCTTTTCTTGATCTAGAATGTCAAAGAGGACTTCGTTGTCAAGTTCCTTCAACAAGTCGTCTGTAAAAGCAATTAAATCCCATTTAAAATTAAAGAAATAAGATCAATACGTGTGTTGAAACAAGGATATGATGGCTTAAGTGGTTAGTTTGGTTCATGCGCGTCTTTTTAAGCACGCAAAAGGTTTCTTATACAAGCGAGAAAATCGGTTTCTGCTTCATGCACTATACATGCTCATAATGCCAGAAGGCCATCAGTAATCGTGACGCATAATGTGATACGAAAGTTGTAGGAAGTAAAAGCACACTTGTTCAACCTCCCCACCCCACCCAATTTTTGCCGTCTCCCTAAGACTGTCGATCAGGGCAAATTTCATAATATGTAACGAATAGTTAACAATTAAGATTTCTTTCTATACCAAAGGATTAGCTATAATTTGAGGTTAGAGGCAGCTCCCACTAACTCTTGCTCTCTGATTACAGCAGGTTCTAACACGTTGGAATAATATCTTTATTCATGCTTACCCTCTGCAGAAGACAACGTCACGAGGAGTACTAACAAGGCTACAACCAAATACTTCATGTTGCTTGAGATTGATTTTCTGGAACTGTTGAAATGAAAAGTGAAAGAAATGATCAGTAATTAGAAGCTACACAAGAGTAACACCGATATAGCTATGACGTACGTTGACCGATCATTAATGTCAAGCAACATAGAACAAATATAAGATGTATATCTTCGTTGAGATGACAGAAAGACTTAATGCATGATCAGGTATCGATTGCGAAAGTTATGGAGATTTTTGAGACTTATTTGTGCTAGCAGTGCAATAATAGGAGTTTCGCTTATCTGACATCTATCTTGCTTTCATTAGGTAAATTCGTGACCAATTGATTCCCCGAAAGGAATATGTGATTTTTTAAATAAATTATATTCTACGATTATAATTAAAAATAATTAAAGTTCATTAAAGTTCATTAAATATATTAATATTCAATAAAGTGAATATAAAAATCCCCTTATAAATTTAAAACATTATGAATAAATGAAAGATTTAGTCATCTTTGCATGACAATTTTGCTGCAGTGGAAACTATATATTATTTTGACTAAAGAAATAAAATTCACATAAAGTCTACAATGAACTGCAAATACCTTTAGGAATAACTGCCTCCTCCCTCAGAATTCGATTGGTGAATCCAGTGATAAACACCCGGCGAGCTTACTAATGCAGCAACACGGCCCTTCTCCGCTCAGTATAGCTCTGTGCCACAAAAGGGAACCACTGATTTAACAAGATTTAACACCCCAAAAGAGCTGCTTTTATACACCTTCAGGGTCATAAAATTTCCGGGGTCATCTAGCACATGATTTCTCAATAGAAGTTGAATTCCACGAAAAAAATCAAAGGGAAGACCCCGGGTGGTCAAGTGATCCTCACTTTGAAGGGATGGGCCTCTACATGATCTATTGCAGTGTCTCCTATAGTTACTAGCAGCCTTTTTTTGTGTCGTGATCACGCAAGGCTTGACGACACAAAAAAAAAGGCTGCAAAGGAGACTATATAGTTACATTCGATTATAAGTTTAAACAGAATTGGGAAATCAACAAGCTTCAAAATCTTTAGCTAATTTTTAAAGAACTCTTCAGAACACATCAGAGTTGAATTAGAACTGAGATATGTCGATTATACGGTGTATAAAGATAGAACTGGGTGGAAGATGTAGCCTGGAAAGAGAGGGGGGGAGGTGAGAGAGGGGAGGAAGGGGAAGGGGGGGGGGGGAAGGGGGGGGATGCACATGGGTTGATGATGTGATCACACCTAACAGGAATAAAATGTCGTCATTTCCATATATACGAAAATCCCCTCTGGATCACGAAAATCGATTATAGATATGCAGTGAAGGATTTAATATAATTTAATCATCAATGTTGCTGTTGTGATTTTGAGCATTTTAAGTCACAAAGCCGAATTGAGATCGACATCCCATTAGTTCTCAACTAAATCCCCTTCAGTTGTGGTTTAATTCAGTTTAAATCACGTGTCTATTACATCAACTTGTATAAAGCGCGTATGTTATTGGCTGCATTATCAACTGCTTACATTTGTGGGTTCAAAGTTCAGCAAAATGAAAGTTTGTAACATTCCAAGACACACCTATTATAAATGTATGGGTAGGGCGACCCTATATCACGGAATGGCGGAATGACGGAATGGCGGAAAACATCTCCAAATCCTAAAAGGCGGAACGACGGAAAATACCCACAAATACTAAAACGCGGAATCAACAAAATCACAAAAATTTAAAAAAATTAAAAATAAATAAACTAATATAAAACATATCTATGCATAGTTCAGTTTTGATTATAGTATCATCAGCCCGGCTACACTTGGCGTTTAGTTTATTCACGCAACTGATGTTATCGACTTCCGCCGTATTTTTTTTACTGAAAGATATTGATTGTTTAGAAACATGAGAACCTGAAATGCTCATTACGATAAATAATAAGAAATATACTTTAGCAATAAATAATCATTTACCACAAATCCTCAACATTGACAATTATATACTTTATTCCTTCTTTTCTTTCTTCCTCTCCTCATTCATTAATTCATTTACATTCATCCATCCTTCCGTATATTTATCAAGTGATAAATTTATTAATTCACGATTATGCAAATTATGTCACTCACTCACTTTCCGGCTGTAAACTTCTGGTCTGTCAAACTAGCTTTACTTCCCTTTCCCGATATATAATACGATATACGGTGCTAAGTTCCGTTACTGATAATTTTCGGCGATTTGTTCCTACAGTATTGTACTCGAGAAGCTTTGAACGTAATGTACATGTAACTGTTGTAGATTTGTGTACAAGCAACAATTTTTAGGCACATGATCTCAGCTCGGTAAAAATTGCTCGGTAATAACCTTAACTTACCTACTTTACCTCGTGCTCTAGATCTACACGGGTCTACAAAATGCTAATAGATAATTTGTTATTCCTTGCTACATATTGTATTGAACTACTCTCAGCTCCCTCATGCACCTTGGAATATGATTTTCATCGCATCTCCTTTGAGCTGTTTGACACTCGGACGTAAAAACCTTTCTCATGGAATGGACTTTGTAGTCGCTTTCGTCAAGCAACAAAAATCATCGCAAGTCCAACATCAACGAGTCATCCAAGCATTTAGTGTTGTACTCTATCAGCACGAGGGTAAATGTTGAAATAAAAGCAAACAAAATCATAGTTTGAGTACGTACGAACTGCCGCCTGCCGAAACTGGCTTTGAGTAGAACAAACAATGCTCGGTACTGAAATAAATTTTTTGTAATTTTTGTGCAAAACAACGCATTCATTGACAAAATAGCTTTTAATGCTTATAGAAAATCAAATGATTCACTTTTTATATTTTCTATTTTATTTTTCGTCGTTCCGCCTTTTAGGATTTGGAGGTGTTTTCCGCCATTCCGTCATTCCGCCATTCCGCGATATAGGGTTGTCCCAAATGTCATATCGTATTTTGGTTCTTCTTGGAATCCAAGACGCCATGAATCGTGCTGTTTTCAACTTTCATTTTGCTGAACTTTGAACCCACAAAGCTAGACAACTCTGAGAGTTGGGATAAACATGAGGTAAAAGAAGTCAAAATTAATACATTCTTAGGGTACGGATTTTTTACTTTGCCAGTGAAAGTTATTGTTCACTTTAGATAATGATAACCAGGGCCCAGTTGTTCGAAAGCCGATCAGCGTTAACACAGGATTAACTCTAAAGAAACCATTCATTTTAACCCAGGATTAGCGTTAATCGCCCTTCGAACAACCGGGCCCAGATTAACAAGCTCATACAATTTGCACTGCAACTGTAGGTGAAGGTTGTAAGATGTCCGGATAAACTGACTTCATAAGTCATGAAATGAGATCTCTTGTCAGCAATATCTTGGTTCTATCAACCATATTTGTTATATACCAACTGTCAAAGTCAATTTTTTCCGTGCTCTGATTGGGCGAGAGCGCATCACGTGAACGTCAACAAATTTTGTTTCCCCAGCAACAACTCTCAGCGGGCAACAGTGAGTTTTATTGACCAGTAATAACAAAACAGGAAGTAGATTGAGCTTTGAAGGCGGCAGCGCGCGCGCGTTTACAAATTCATTCATGAGGCAAAACTCGTGTTTATTGTCAAACTTTTCAGACCAATATACAACATTTATTCCGAGAAAAAGATGATAACCAACCAGGAATGTCACCAAAAGAGCTGCAACAATTCTCCGAAAAACTATGTGTGAAAAAAGGTCAGTTTTGTGTCGGAATTTTGATTAAAAACCTTATTTGTAGGCAGCGACGTTTTGCTTTTTATTTTGTTCTTTGACAGTTGGTATATAACAAAACACTTATTGACTGGGACCTCGGGAAAGCAGTATGTTTTGTGTAATATTCTACCCTGGGTATTGTCATTCATGAGTATGATAATGAGGTATGGGGAATCGCTCTGGCCTGGAACGAACCAAAGCCAGGCAAAGTGCCAACATGGGCTGTCGTGCTAACTCGCAACCGACTTACTCGCAAGGGTGGGTGGGTGGGTGGGTGGGTCGCCAACCGTTCTTGGTCGCGACTCGAATGAACTGCATTTAATAATTACAATAATTGTTCTCGTTTTATATCCAATCCCCAGGGACCATATTACCAATTCAAATGACTTTGAATAGTGCTGATAGTTGTATTGCAACAAAAGAAAACAATGGGTGCAGAGTCTATTAGTGTCTATTAGCTTAGTAACTATTTCACAGTCCGGTGAAAATCACTCTAAACCCGTGAAACAAAGTGTACTAATTAAAGTGTAATAAAGTGTGGTAGTCAAGAAATATAATAGAAAACAAAAGAGCCAAAGTGTAATAAAGTGTAAGCTAAAGTGTATTTCACGGGTTTAATTATGAAAGCCGACTCTAGAGTGATTGCACTTAATCCGTGAAATTGTACTAGCTAAATTGTGCAAAATACTACTATCAAACAATGGAAGACAAAGGATTTTGTACTTTTTGGTACTAATTATATTTTGTACTTTTTCAAGGGTTAGAGTGATCGCACTTAATCCGTGAAATTGTACTAGCTAAATAATGCAAAATAGCACTATTAAACAATGGAAAACAAAGAATTTATACTTTTTAGTATTAGTTAGATTTTGTTCTTTTTCACGGGTTAAGTGCGAAAAGCAAGAGGCTACGCCTCGTGTTCCTAAGCTTGCTTTTCTCTTGCTCTACATCTTCCATAATCACTCTAGAGTGATCGCACTTAAAATAAAGCAAAATAGCACTAATAAACAATGGAAAACAAATGATTTTATATTTGTTAGTGCAAAGTAGATTTTGATCACTCTACTTTCCCGGAAAAGCAGCGTTTTAATTTTGGTTGTTTATTCACAATGATCGCAATTAATCTGATTACCACGACCATATTCCCCTTCCCTCCCATGTATTACTGGCATCTAGATTTTGTGATAGCTTTAAATAAATACCTCAGAATTCAAGAAACTGGCTATAAATTTTTATTGGTAGAAAATTATATTTCTTTCTCATTTCTTAAAGAAAAATTATAAAAGTGTTCTGAGCTGTCACAGCCAGAGGAGCTAATCTTTGTTGGTGATTTCAATGAAGCTATTCCAATTTGCAATGAAGAGCACATCTAGTGCTACCAGGATGTACCTGAAAAACGAATTTAATTTGTTTAGTCTATATATATTTGTAACAAAACGACAGTTGCTTGTTTAACTAGGGTGTTAGGATCTAGCTTGGCCGGTTTATTTCGTCTCAAAATATACTGCGCAAAATATATGCATTTTGGATCGGTTCAGAGTAAATGCATATATAGTCTGTCAGCTAATAGAGTACATTTTTGGATTCCATTCGATGCTGCACTCTGGCGTCA
>JALIZF010000647.1:0-48021 GCA_029948255.1 Telmatactis stephensoni | reverse complement strand
TTGTAAAAAAAAAAAAGAAATTTTCTGTGTTATATATGTAAAAAAAAATTATTGTAAAAATCTATAGTGTTAAAATGTAAAAATTTATTTATGTGTGAAATAAACGTACCAAAAAAAAAAAAAAAAAAAATCAACACTAACAATCAAGTAAAACTAGGGTATCAGATAAAAGTTTTCTTGTAACAAACATAATGCCCATTCCGAACGGTACATCTTCTACCCCTTTCTCTATCGGTGCTCTGTCCTACGGGTATTTAATGCTATCTCGAGCCCCATAGTTTAGTGGGAAGTCAAAACAAGGTATCAGAATTGCACGACGATAGGTGAATGAAACCACAGACGAAGGCCGCGCATTTACCATCCTCGGGGACCCAGGGCGAAAGGGGAGGGGGAGGGGGAAGGAAAGGAAAAGGGGAAAAGGACGCATTTACTAACTTAACTACCCTTGTTCTTTTTGTGATCGATGTAAGCTTATGATGACTGAGTAGCTATAAATCAGTTGTAATGCTTACTTATTAACAACAAAGTGTCCTTCTTACCTTGTGATAGACTTTCCTTTGAGAGACTCAACTAAAGTAGGTTTATCTCTGTTGACACAATCGCCTTGACCAAGCTGGCCACGAATATTATCGCCCCACGTGTAGACCGCGCCCTCTAGTGTCACCACGGTAACGTGAGTAGTACCAACGGCGACCTTAAAAACAAGAACAATTCGTTTGATATTGCTCTCTTGATTGGTCAATCATTGTCCCATGGCTTACCTCTCCTAGTTGTGTTCTTACAGGCGTTTCTATGGGATACATACTAACAGTTGCCATGTCCAAATAAAAGAACAGTGACCTGTGCACATCAAAAACAATCCAATAACTAGAACTTAAATACCAAGTAACGAAAAAATAAAGATTCTGAAGAGTTGTATTAATCGATTTAAGTAGTAGATTTGTTTAACTGAAAAATGGGTTACTACTTCATGAATGACCCCATGAAATGGCACTATTCAATTCAAACAGTGCCATTTCATGAGGTCATACATGAAGTAGAAACCAAAAAACTCTGTCCCCCGGACTCGCCATTTTTCCGTTTGAGCATGCGCTAATTGTCGCCATCAAAAACGTCACAAATTTCTAGGCAATGTGCTTCCGCCATATTGAATTTTACAGTGCGCTCGGCATTAGTGAACAGTCTTAATTTGGTAAACAGGCTCGTTTTGATTCAAAGAACTTTGTGTTTATGCATACGCCTTAATAAGCATCATATACTTATCACAAACTTATCGTATCGAAGGTTTTTTTATTACAGCTTTGCGTCATGCTCAAATATGCCAAGTAGCGAAGTGGTTTCTTTCGAATTTTCAAGGAAACCTCTTATAACAGGGTAGATTGACATGCAGGTGAATAGGTTTATATATACTGGTACAATACCTTGTCTTCTTCCTACTGTGCTGGTCCATGGAAGAACTAAGCTCGTCCTCCGTTGGGTCGTCATACCGAGTTAAAAGCTGAAATAATGAGCAACTTGTTAGAATTATATTTTGTATAAGAAACAAAGCAAATTGAAAATGGCTACCAAAAAAAAAATTAGTGCTCTTCATTCAACTCGAGAATATTTAGTTAAGTATATACATCAGGGGGTCTTCTTTGTTTGTTTGTTTTTGTTGTTGTTTGTTTTTGTTTGTTTGTTTGTTGGTTTTTGTTGTTGGTTTTTGTTTGTTCTTTTTATTTTTTCATGCACGACAACCGACAACTACATCAGCTTTTTGTTGCAAAATCTGGCTGACACCTAGAAGCAACGGTCCCCTTGCTCTGTGTCGGCAATGGTACTTCCTATAGCAGCATGCTTACCTTAGGTACTCTATCGTACAGGAGATCTGTGACCGACGGCCTGGACTCTGGATCCTTTTGTAAAATATCTCTCACCTGAATCGATACAAATGGAAGAGTTTAGTACAGTGATCGTTGACCAGTCACAAGGCTGTATATCCTTAAGTCTTATTATTCAAAAAAAAAAGTTCCCTTGACGGTTTCTGAAAGGGATCGGCGTATGGATGGATCTTTAGATTGATCCACATTCGATGTAACGATGAAAATAATGAATAGGGGGCCCTGGCAGCCTTCCTTGAGGAACACCACAGATACACTGGCTACCAATCAGAGAACATGTTGTTAACGTAACTTTAAAGAAGCATTCATCAATATATATAGCTATTTCAAAAAGGGTTGACGGGGTGAACGCCGAATGGCGATCGGGGCCGACTGCACGACCGAAAGGAACTGTGGTAACGCTATTAGACCACTATCCGGCGCAAAGATACGAATCGCCTATCGATCATTGTGCCCAATAAGGTCTTTGCTGCATAGTACCGGCATTGCTTGGGTATTCAATCAATGAAAATGAAGCAATTCATAATTGTTACCCTAAGTTTCCTTTCGGTCGTGCAATCACCAATCGCCGATTGCCATTCGCCATTCGTCCCGTCAACCTTTTTTGAAATAGCTATATATTGGTGTAAAAACTCAGGCTAGCTTTAGCTTTTAAGCAATGTTCCGAGACAAGCAGTGAATGCAGAAAGATGCTAATTGTGATACTGTTTGATTCACCCATCTCATTGGTTCAATATGAAGTTTCCATGCATAACTGCAGATGTTAGCGCATTTGTTTCCGTCATATTCAAAATTTGATTCCTTTTTATGATAGCTTAACATAACAAAATTTCTATGTGGAAACATGGTGAAATGGAAGCGTCACTTGGCTGTTGCTTTGACATTAGTGAAAGTCATTTCATTGACATTCATCCAAAACGGATATCCAAGGGTCTGATTACATGAACCGAGCTCGCCCGGTTAAGGGGGCTGACTTTTTTGTTTTCTTTTCCCTTGGGGCCACAAAACAAAAGAAGTCAAACCGCAGCCCGCTTCATATAATCAGACCAATAATGTTACTTGCAGCCTAGCCATGTATAAGTTTTGGTTTCACCGTTCGAAGAGATTGAAATTAACAGCGACTTCGAGAATCACTTGCAAACAAAAATCAGTTATCGGGTTAGTTAACGAGCGCGTAAGTTATCGAGTCCGTTTAGACCAGCAGGCCCCAGGAAACAAAACCAATATTGGTCGAGTAAGTTTTGTTTTATGCATGCGCATATATATAAGCCCCTAGCATGATGACGTTTTTGTCCCCTCTCTATACCAGAATCCTTTTCAAGTAGCTTTTGTTCGGTAATTAAAACTATTGTGTTTGTATTCTCGAAGAAATATAAAATTTGAATATGAAAGGCTCTTAACTTGAAAAGGATTCTGGTATAGAGAGGGGACAAAAACGTCATCATTGCTAGGGGCTTATTAGGCATAGTTCAAACGTCTGATCTCGCTGTGCTGAATAGGCCATATGCACTAACAGGTCACGTGACCCTATCTCCCCTAAATCAAACAGTACCGTCAAAATGAAGTAAAAGTGCAAAGTTTCGGTTTATAAGATGAATAAGAGAAAAAACGACAGCAAATTTAAGATTGGATATTTTCTTAAGATTCGTTCGAAGAAACACGTTGGATGGCATGAGCTTGCCATCCAACGCGTTTTTCCGAACGAATCTTAAGAAAATATCAAATCTTAAATTTACTGTCATTTCTCCTGTATTACACCTTGGGAGCTGAAACTTGGTACTTTTACTGATATCGAGGTGCGCTTTCTATTTTTTGAATTCATTTTGACGGCGTGGCTTGATTTAGGGGAGATAGGGTCACGTGACCTGTTAGTGCATATGGCCTATTCAATGCAAATGACATGATAATGAGTAGAAACAAAAGATTTGACTAATTTGCATTAAATTCGGTACATGTGAGATGCGACATACGAACTAGGCCCTACCTTGATAATCGGAGTATTCAACTAGTAATATTTCAATAAAGTTTCTTAATCTTGTATGAGATGAAAAATTAAAAAGTATCCTAGTAGTAGTAGTCGTTAACCAAACACGTCTAAAACTAAAGGGACAGCAGTTATCTATTCGGCTCTGGTAGGTCCTTCCTACATTATAATAGGCCCTATTGTATATAACGAAATACTATTATTATCATTGTTTTATACAATAGGACCCATTATAATGTACCATATATGAAGGACCTACCTTGGCTGGGCTGTTGAGGCCACCCTGCTTTATCTATTTTGAATATTCATTTGTATATCTAATTATTTATTTATATATTTATTCACTTATTCATATCATGTTTGTATTGGTTTTTATTCTGGCGAAGCTAATAAATTAAAGTTAATATTATCTTAAATATATCCTAACTTTACACTAAAAGATGCAGATACTTTTGACTAAGCTTTGGACATGGGTCAATGTTATGAAAGAGGATAATGCTGGTGTGTTGAATCGGTTGAATGATAATACTGACGTTACGTTGACTTAATATTTGTCAATAGTCTATGTATATATATATATATATACCAGCTGTATGGTAACGGCAAAATTAGCTTTAAAAATGTACATACTGTTAAAATTAAGGTTACTTGAATTAAGTTAAGCATGGATCAGTGTAGCATGGACGAGAGAAGAGGGATTTCAAGAGAAAGACAAAAGTACGAAAATAGTGTATGCATATACATATGCAGCTGGTCAGTATCGGCAAAATTACCTTCGAAAATGTACACACAGTTAAATTTAAGGTCACTTGAATTAAGTTAAGCATGGATCAGTGTAGCATGGACGAGAGAAGAGTGAGTTAAAGAGGAAGACACAAAAATACGGTGATTAATCATGCGAACCATTTAGACTTACATCATTTTTACATGAATGGTTGCTGTCAGTGTACAGAATTTAAAGGATAAAATTGAAGTACCCAACAAAAAGCGGTACAGCGATTTCAAGAGTTGCATTAAATCAAGCAAAAAAATTCACGAAATTACCTCGGAAATTTTTTATTTAAAACGCATTTTGGTAGTACAAAAAAGATTTTGAAAAAGTAAGACTAAAACAAAATATTCGCGTTGATGGCCAGTTCATTAAAAACCAGATTGCATGAAAATTCATGAAAATTTCATGAAATTATCTCGGTAATTTTTTATTTAACACGCATTTAGTTAGCACAATTGAAAAAGGTTTTACAAAAGTAAGACAATATTCGTTTAGAATTTCGATTCCCTGAGGAAAATAGTGACCAATGACTTACTTGTTGGTGTAGCAGCTCAATTTCTTGTATCCATCGCAGCTTTTTCATTAGTTTGTCCACGATTAACACTTTTAAAAGCACGTTTCGTACACGGCCTGCTCAAGCAAGCCTTATCATCCAGTTGACTACAACATTGCCAATGGCTGTCCTATAGTGTTAATACCGTTATTTACCAAGCAGGTGTTTTCCAATGAGAACATTCTTAATGTACAGTTCGGAATTTGAATGTAAAGTGAAAGCGCACAACAATAAAGGGCTGTCAACTACCATTGTGAAAGTACAGCAAATGATCAGAGTTTTTAAGCTGTAGACAACGTACCAGGAACATTACCAATACCAATCCAAATATTATGAATAGTGTTAAGAGAAAATATTATGTGAAGGCGTAAACAACACTGAATTTTAAGTTGTTAACAGCACAATAGTAAAAGTACAGAAATAGAGAATTTTAAGTAGTCAGTAACTCGATAAAATGACCAAACTAGAAACTTGACTAAATGACCAAACTAAATGCTTTGTGAAGGCGTAAAAATCGATATGAAGTTGTTGACCAAAACAATAACGTACTGAAATGGCCAGATAATCAGTTTAACTGTAGCGTATATATACCAGTAACTTGATCAATACTAACTCAAATGTCATGAATAATGAGTAGTGACGTCAAACATTAAGGTTGAATATATTAAACGTAAACAACAACATAACGAATTAACTATAACAGTAAAAAGTTCTCTGGGGTCAGAGAGTTTCAGCGACATATAAGAACTTGATCAATACCAGACCAAATGCCAGGAATAATACACAGTGCTTATACACATGGTAAGCTAATACCAAAACATGATGTTAGGACATTTTAAAAGGTTGTGTTGTGTTGATCCTTTCTTACTAGTATTATCTCATTAACACCTTCGAACAGTACATTATTATCACCATCAACTCTTGCCATTAGCCGTTTTCAAAAGAAAGACAAATCGTCCGGAAAGACCAGTCATCTGATGATTTATTCGTCTTTGGTCGTCTTAGCTCATCACCCCCCATGTCCTAGTGACATTCTCCTTTAGTATTTGTACGACAATTTGTTCAAGTAGTGTGAATTAAAGTCGTTATTAGACGCTTGTCCGAAATTAGACCAAAACGACGACACAAAATAGACGTACAAAAAAAGACGACTTTTGAGTCCCAAAGTGCGCACGTCCCTCCCGTTTTTGCATTATGACGATTTGTTCGTCTGAGACGACTTGTACGTCTGCACGATTTGACCGTCTTCTAGTGAAAAAACAGCCATTTCAAAAATCGTTTGACTCGTTTAGAAAAGAGCCGTCGATGCAGTTTTTCTTTTGTGAGTTCAGAAATAGATAGTTAATTTTCGACTGTCTCTATTTTCAGATCCTGAAAACTGTGGCTCGCTCTGCTTTCATACACTATGATATCTTCTCGAAGTAAAAACTTCAATTCCTTGAGTTTTGTTGGTCGGACATTTCCATGCTATCAAAGGGGCTCAAGAGCTTTTGTAATCTACATAAACTTAATGAAATCGTATTTTCAGACGGCAGTATTAACAATATTGCGGTGTGTTGAATGTTTTGCTCTCGGCAATAGCTGAAGAAAACAATGGGTTTTGATGAGGTTCAGTAATATCCACAATTAGTGGGTTTCAGTTCATTAGCAATATAATCTAGGATGATGAAAGGAAATACACAGTGACAAACAAAATCACAAATCCCTGCGCCACTTCAGGGAAATCAGTTAAACACTGATTTAATGACTATCTGATTTTTTCCGTGCTTTTTCCAAGATACACAATGCAAAACTAAACCAATCAACATTTATTTCGAAGTGCTGGTGCAATAAAGAGTTTTGTATTATCCATAGCACTAGTATCTATGGATCGTGGGTGTATTGAACCTTTTTTATCTGGGCCCGGTTGTACGAAGGTTGGATAAAGTTATCCACCGGATAAGAGTTATCAACTGTATAGATTTGGTATAGATTTTATCCGCTGGATAAGGATTTATCCGCTGGATAGCGCTATTCACCCATCGTACAGCCGCCCCCAGGATGTTAGTGCAAGGTAATGATGCAATATTTGAAGGCACACAAATGAAATTCAAAGTTTTAAGTATATGTTTGTGCGTAGAGATCATTTGATTCATAAGCTAGACGTCTCATCTACACTGTTTTTTGAGATATTTAATCCGAGCTTTCGGGTTCCAGACAGATCATCGCAGGATCGAAGAACGTTTCTAACCGATCTTTCCCTAATGATGGGTCTGGAACCCGAAAGCTCGGATTAAATGTCTGAAAAAACAGCGTAGAGGAGACGTCTATCTTATGAAACGAAATTCAAAGTGTTTCATCAAAGCCAGCCATATTAACCGATAAGAGTTTGGAAGGGAACAATTCTCAGGAAAGAGCAAATCAGTATATTTGATATCAATAGCAGGATTCAAAACCCGATCACAATCAGATCAGTCCACGGGGGTGGATTGATTTTTTTTTGCTGGAAAATGATCATTGTAGACGTTTTTTTCCCAAAAAGACAATGTAATTTTATATTGGAATCTTTTTGAAGATGTAGGTTAAAACAAGCTAAAGGTAAGTTAAAACAATAGAAGGTAAAAACTAACTTACCAGTGTTCTGAACTCAGGAGTATAACTGCCTCTTATTGGAGCAAATTGACCCTGTAGGGAAAAAGAACGACTTATTCAAGATATTGCAGTAATCCAATGCGATTAAGATGTATGGTTTTTGTGATTACCAAATTAAACTAATTTCACGGTTTGATTAAATATAAGTGGGCGTTGTTTTCTCTTTTGTGTCTATTAAACAATCACATTATCTTTAGTTAGTTTTGTTTCACAGCATAAACCCATTAGAAAGATCAATGAAAAACAGTCTCTAGTCGACTTAATTAACTTCGAAAATGAGGCTTAAACCTATTTTGGGAGCCCCCCGGGGGATTGGGGGGTTTTCCTCTGACATAAACGTGGTAGCCAACCAATCAGCGTGCGCCTTATGTTTCAAATATAATAATACTGGTCTAATACCTTTTTGCATTACATTTAGCACATGTGAAATGCGACGTCTAAATCAACTGTCGAACCAAAGTGGTATCTTCGACAGCTTCAGTCGCAGATTCGACGGAAGTCGTATTTAATTTGAAACTGTCGAATTTAATTGATTCAAATGTCGTATTTCACATGCATGTAATTCTTGAAGAGTGAGATGCAACGTTTGAACTAGGCCTTAGATGAGATGCGAACCTCTCCGTATCAGATAAACGACACTAGCTTTTAGTCTAAGACGCGACTTATCGAAGAAATGAAATGAAAATGAAATTTTAGCATTTATATAGCGCAAATATCTATGTGTATATAATCAAATGCGCTTAGAGTTTGTTAGTAATAAGGACAGACTGTTGTACCGGGCGACAATCCCCTACTCTTTGCGAACAGTACAACAGGTTCTTTTACGTCCCTCCAATGCTGGGTTAGATAGTGTGGAGAGACGGGGCCTACGGTTTAACGTCCTTATCCGAGAAGACCTGAAGGTCTAACCATTTGCAGATGTAGTTACAAAGGCAGCACCTTCTCCTCAATTACTCAAAGACCCTGAGTGTTGGTCCGGCCGGGATTCGAACCCCGACCTCCCGCACGAAAGACCGACGCTCAACCAACTGAGCCAACCGGGCGGTTCAAGAACAGCGTTCTGAGCGGTTCTTGTTTTGTTCTCGTCTTAGGACTAAATATGTCGTATATATGGAGAGATCGGGTCTGATTTGAGTCACGTCTTAGACGAGTCGCGCTTTATTTTCTTCCTATTATTAGTTAGTATGGTGTTATTCTATACCTTCATAATCTTGTTCACTAAAGCTGGTAAGTTGGATCCTTCAAAGGTTTTCTGTCTGGTTGCCATCTCGTACAGTATACAGCCTAACGCCCAGACATCACTTTTTTGGTTGTAATCCTTTCCCTCGCACTGAAACACGTTAATAGATTGTATTTATAACTGAACCCAAATAACTTTAACCCAAGTGGGTGGGGAGATCAAAAAGTTTGGATAAAACGAGATTTCAAGTCGATGAAAACTGATGATTTGAGTTTCTGTCTTATTTGAACATCACTCCACACAAGGAAACAATATTTTTGAAACCGGCTAGTTACTCACGGGTAAATAATGCTAGTATGGTTTTCTTTGAATTACTTATAGAAGGTGAAATGTGTAGAAATTCAAGACAGGAGCGCTAAGCATTACTATACAAACACAAAAACCAAACAGACAAACAAACAAACAAGTAAACAAACAAACAAACAACGATAAAACACTTTTGAGTGCCAAGAATGTAGACGCATGACAAGATGGTGTGCAAACAAGACTCAACTTTTAAGGTCAAAAGTTGCATAATCAACTTGCGTTCTCCTTTGATCAGTGCCATACAAAAGGGTGAACCCTTTTCCACAGCATTTGACTTCTATTTGAAAGATACAGTATTTCTTCGATCAAGCGCCCTCCCTCGATTAAGCGCCCTCCCTTGGCATCGATAAAGCCCTTCCTCGATAAATCCCTCCCCTCGATCCCAGCCTCGATAAATCCCTCTCCTCGATCCCAGCCTCGATAAAGCCCTCCTTGAAGTGCCCCTTGAAGACATTATTTGATAGTGCCCCATCTCCCCCAAGAAGTACGATACAACAAGAGATTGATAGAAATCAGGCATAAAATGTGCTTCATATTGCAGATTCCATGTTTCTGCATGAGGAATCACGTTAATATTAAACATCCCCTTAGAATAAGCGCCCCCCCTCTCAAATAAACGCCTCTCTTGTCAACAAAATCTGGAATAATCGCCCAGGGTGCTTATTTAAGACAGGAAATACGGTAATGGATTAATTTGTATAACTATACTTACCATCTCAGGAGAGATGTAATAGGGCGTCCCTAACACAGTGTTGGCTTTAGAACCTTCCAGCTGTTTGCTGATACCAAAATCACCGAGTTTTACAACAGAATCTTTAGTTAAGAAGATATTAGCAGTTTTCAGGTCTCTGAAATAAATCAACAAATAAATGTATAGTTAACAGTAATATTTATTGTCATTTGTGTTTGTGTGCAACATCCCCTGTTGCTTGTGTGTGTATGACATGTTAGATTATGCAATAATTGTCTTTTGAGTTTTATTCTTTAAATTGCAAATTACACCCAATACTAAAGCGTGCGCAGCTTACACTTGTGTACCCATAATTAAAGCGCTCGATGTAACTAGAGTTAACTCTGATGTAACAAACGCCTTTATTTTCAACTAGAAGGAATTTGCAAAAATAAACTTATAGAAACAGGGGCCTGATCCTTTAATCCTGTTTTTCTTCAGCTGGCCCGATGTTTGGTCAAAAATGGCCATTTTGCGACTGTGAAAAATCAACCGATTTGAGTGCCGATTTTGAGGAGCCAAAGTCATTGTCCCAGGTGGGGGACTCCATTCTAAAAGGATCGGGTATGCTCGTCGGAAATTTTCAAAAATACCCCTAAAATATACCGAAAGTCTTTTTAAAAGGGCGTGGCCGGACGATTTTTTAACCCCTAAGAGATACCAGCGATAACAAGCTAATGGGCATTATTATTATGAACACAAAATTGGATGGTCGATATGCTTTTGTTGGGCAAATTTCTTCCATTTGAGAACAAGATAATAAGCGATGGGCTCTTTTGATACCTTAAAAGATACCTGGAAATGCTAAAACTCTAAACTTCAATTTTAACACCCTAAAAGATACCAAATCGCTGATTTTTACCCTAAGAGATACGACGAGCATACCCGATCCTTTTACAATGGAGCCACCCCCCCCTACCCCCCGGGGTCATTGTTATCACTGCTGTTTTCTTTTATTGTAAACAGTAACAAAAGGCTGTATGAGAAAGTTACCTATGTAAAATATTGTTGTCGTGGATGTACTTCAAGGCTGATAACATTTGCTGAAACATAATCAGTGTATCCTTTTCCTCCATGTCTTTATCCAGGCGTGTCAGGTACTGTGCTAATGTCCTGTCAACAAACATACCAAGGAATTGTTGTTAACTCATTGAGGGTGCTAGAACATATCTCATTGCCAAGCAACATGGTTGTACAAATGTAGACTGTATGCTGGCTATGAAACTGTGCGTGCATTCTTTCAGGCCTTCGATTCTAAAAGTTTTAGGTGGAAAAATGTCACTTCCGGAGTAATTTCAAAATTTTACTTCGGTATTACGGTGTTTGACTTCGAATAACATACAGCGTTTTTGGTATTGTTTTCTTTTTTCTTTCTTTCTTTCTTTTTCTTTTTCTTTTTTTTCTTCTTTTTTTTTTTTCTTTTGATATTTGTTGTGGTATTTCCTTGATTTTCTTTGCAATATTGCAATTTTCAAGCCCCATTTACTCCCAACCCCCCTCCCCCCATTACAGTACATTACACTTAACTTTAATTAATTTTTTTGTTATTCTGCTTACCCTCCATCAGCATACTCCATTTCTATCATGAGCGTACCATCAACTTCAAAACTGTCATAGTAGCTGATTATGTTTGGATGAAGACTCAACTTTGATAAAACTTTTGCCTAAAAGCAGACAGTAATCAATCAACTGTAATTATACACACTAAAATATGACTTAAGAGGTATTAAAACATGAAGAGAGGTGGTGTCTGAGGATATCTGAGGATGTGCATGTGGCCTTAGTGCCACAGATTGGAGAGTCACATGCTTTTGTTGGGCAAATTTCTTCCATTTGAGAGCAAGATAATGAGCAATGGGCTCTTTTAATACCCTAAAAGATACTAGAAAATGCTAAAACTCTAAACTTCAATTTTACCACCCCTTACACTAACACCCTAACAGTTATCCTGCTTACTAAAGATGGCACTGCAATCATGCAATAATTATTACAATATGTCATTCATCTGTACCTCATTCATGGCCATTTGTCTCTCTGTGGCATTCAGATCATGAAGTGTGATCTCTTTGAGTATTACAAGAGAGTCATCATCTTTCTTTCTGTAAAGCACAGCAGCACCATATGCTCCTAAACAAACAATAACAATGTACATATTATACATCAGCTGTCAGCGTCAGGGGGTAGGGGTGGGGGAGATAATGGACTAACAGAGAGGTCACACCCAAAGGGGGTACCCTTTTAGCATGTAGAATATTTTGGTCATTTGTTCCTATGGGAACAAGGTTGGAATTGCAATCTCAAGTAGCAGGGACTGGAAACCTGGTGGTGATCTGTTGTTCTATACGATCCTTTCACTTGCTAAGTATGACTACAGTTCGTAAAGCCCACACTGTTTTTTTTTTAAGGCTGGGGAGATACATATATGGAAGGTACAATTTGTTACCTGTTGTTCCTACACAGAGAATTTATTGACTCACATTGAAAAAGCAGTTCAGTCATTCAGAAACACAATGACAGCTAGGGGAGTGGATTTAGCAATGCCAACTTACCTTTTCCCACTGTTCTGATTTTTTCAAAATTGCTGATACTTTGTGGTTGGGTACCTGACCAGCCACGCATCTTATCACTCTTAAAGTACAAGTCCCCTGGTGAGGAACTGAAACAAAAGAGGTTTCCTCTCATTTCTCAAAGTAATTCAGTAGACCTTTTGCAAAAGAATAAATTAGCATCATGCAGACACTTGTAAATCAAACCAGAATATAATACTCAATACTCAATACTCAATATTGCATAGCGCATACCAAGCATGAACAAAGTGTAAGTGGCAAACAAGAGGCAATATAACTACACATGTTTCTCTGTAGCCTTTCAGGTTGAAACAATTAATTAGACAGTTTGCATTTTGAATATTTTAGGCATGAAAAATCATGAAAATTATAAATTCACAATACATTTTGGTCTTGGTGTGCACTATGCAATATGCAGTATGCAACAAATCAAAGGACAACCCTTTGAAATAGGTATATATATCAACATGTATATATCAACTTAGTACAGTTATTAGACGTTACCTTGTTCCATCAGTCTTATTGTTGCTTCTAAAGTCTAAACCCATGATATCTTTGGACATACCAACAGAGACCTACAAACAGGTAAATGGAAGAACAGTATGTTACTTAGTGCAGCAAGATTTGTTGCTATCACTAAACACAACACAAGAATATCAAAATGAAAATAATCAGTGGCTAACAGTTCATCATTTTAGTGACCCTTACTTACATCGAATGGTCTAGGCCAGACTTTGCAAGACAAGGCATATTTTTGCATCAATAAGACACTTTTTCATTGATTTTCTTTGTTTTCAATATTCAAAACTCTGAAATAGCTTCAAAAGTGTGTATCAACTGGCTCCAAAACCTCCCAGGAGACAAAATTTTAGAGATGTAACAAGCCATTTGAATGAAGAAGCTTTTTGGATACCTGCTTTGGTCAACTCAAAACTTGTGAAGAATTAAAGTTAACTGGGTCACCCTCGTTGAATAAAGTTGGTATAAACTATTATTATTATTATTAATTATTATTATTATTAGTGCATTGCACACTAAAAGTTTTGAAATTGACAACAATTAGAAGCAATGTTATTTTACAAATTTATAGAATTTTACATTATAGAGCGATAGCACTAAAACCGTGAAACAAGTACTTATTAAACTAAAAAGTACAAATAGTACTAATGAAACAATAGAAAACAAAGGTTTTTGCTACTATTTGTCTCTATTTAGTTACTAAGTTATTTCACGGTTTAAGTGTTATCGCTCTAGCAGGTGTATATACAAACAAGTCTTTTGTTTATTTACCTGCAGAAAACTTTCAAGAAATTCAACAAACTGTGTAGCTTCACTATTTTGTGCCAATGGACAAGCCAAGAAGTCTAAGTGAGCATTGGTTGCATGAGTATTTAGACAGGAAGAAACTAGCTCCTTGAAAAATGTCTGGACATCTTCTTGTTCTTTAATGGACTTGAGAGTAACCACCTATGGACAGAATACAATATGAACATTTAAAAGGAGACTGCCTAGGAAAGATTATTTAGGTCCCCAATAAATTACAAAATAAAATGTAGGTACTTTATTTATGTGCATAGGAAATCTTTCTGAATGTTTTTGAGTGGAATTTGGAATAAGTTTCAAGTGAATAGATTTTTGAAAAGTTAAAATTAATATTATTTTATAAACTTTGTATGTACTGTGTTATTTTCTTTGAAAACCTGCAGGGTCTGGGAAGTTTTGAAGGCCGGTTTAAGCACTAACCCTGAGAGTCAATTAAACCAATGGTTTTAGAACTTTAGCTTTAACCCTGAGTTATCATCAACCTACTTTTGAACCACTGGGCCCAACTGAATTTTTGCTCAAATTTAATTAAAACAACACCTGTTCCTTCATGATTAAAAACTAATAATTTCATGCGTACATATAAGTTTGATTCTTGAGAAATGTCAATATTGCAGAATTAAAAATAGTCTTTAAGACTTTCCTGAATTACTGACATCTTCTTTAAATGGGAGAATTAAGGTAGCTTGAAATAGTTAATTTTTATTGACAATGCTTCCTTTTTTCATTCCCCGAATTGAGCACCTTACACTTGACCAATCAATACGGTTTTTACACTATAGTTATTGGACTTAAATCAGAGCTTTGATTTTTGTCTATTTCACTTCGATTTGTGTTGCCATAGAAATGGTAAACAAAGATGGCTGAAATCAAATTTTCTAAAATATCTTTCGAACTTGAGCAGCTCTTGACAAGGGACTATATGGGCAATAAACTACATACTGAAACAAAAATAATTAAGACTAAATTTAAAAAAAAATTACCAAGCCGTTTTCGAATAAATCACGAAAATATAAATAATGTGAATTTGTCAAATTCCGGTCCTGTATTCCAAATCACTTCAATCAAAAAGTTTTGATTCTATGTTATCTACTTTACCTTGGTATGTACTTTATTACATAGTATTTGGGTGTCTGGAATTCTTTCAATTGAAATCAAGAGATATTCTAGAAAAACTTATTTCAGCCTTATTGTATATCGTTGCCATGGTAACACCAATTACACTGAAACTGACAAGAAAGAAAACCCATCCTCGGGGACCCAGGGTGAAAGGGGAGGGGGAGGGTTAGGGGAGGGGGTCCCCGAGGATGAAGAAAACCAATTAATTGTCTACTGACAGGGAAATCATTGTGATTAAACTAGGGTAAGCTTATCACTTAATAAGCTAATCAATAAATTTCACTTTTTGAATTGTTTGTAATTTATTCAAAAATGGTTTGGTAAAAATTTTTGAATTGTGCCTTATATATAATTTCTTTGTCTTAAGTGTGTAGTTTATTGCCCATGTAGTTGCTTGTCTAGAGCTGCTCGAGTTTGAGAGACATTTCAGAAAAATTAATTTTGGCCATCTTTGTTTGTCGTTGCTATGGCAACACAAATTAAAGTGAAATAGACAAAAATCAAAACTTTGATTCAAGTCCAACAACTGGTATAAAACCGTTTTGATTGATCAAGAGTAAGTTGCTCAATTCGTGAAGTGAAAAACGGAAGCATTGTCAATAAAAAACTATATCGAGCCACCTTAACACTATGACAAGAGGTCTATTAACCTGTGCCCTATGTCAAGATTGGTAGTCATTATCCATTCGCAAATCCTTGATGGTGATGTTACATGGGTTGATCCCGGGAGGGGAATCTCTTGTAAAAGGATCGGGTATGCTCGTCGTATCTCTTAGGGGTAAAAATCAGCGATTTGGTATCTTTTAGGGTGTTAAAATTGACGTTTAGAGTTTTAGCATTTCCTGGTCTCTCTGAGGATATCAAAAGAGCCCATTGCTTAATATTTTGTTCTCAAATGGAAGAAATTTACCCAACAAAAGCGTGTCGACCATCAAATTTTGTGTTCATAATAATAATGTTCATTAGCTTGTTATCGCTGGTATCTCTTAGGGGTTAAAAAACCGTCCGGCCACGCCCTTTTAAAAAGACTTCCGGTATCTTTTTGGGGTATTTTTGAAAATTTCCGACGAGCATACCCGATCCTTTTACAATGGAGTCCCCCCCCGGGGGGTCGATCGATTTGCAACAACGATATTGCGCGCAACTCTTGGTCAAATTGATAATTTTGCGTTAAAAGTTATTAAAAATCCGTATCAAACATTTGCAACTTGTTCACTTAGCAAAAACATTGCTAAAAACAGTTGCGTTTTGTATTTTCCACGGTATAAACTTTACGGGCAACATTTGTTGCGGGGAAATCGACCCGTGTAACATCACCTTAATGATTGATTATATATTCATTGTAGAGATAAGTTTGTATACCTGAATATATAAATATAGCGAATGAAATATACCACCTGTCAATCTAAAAGCTCCGTTATAATGTTACGAATCAGAAAATAGATTGTATGTACATCGATAATTAAAATTTTTAATCTTAAAAGTCTGTAACTATACATTAACTTATCATATGCACGTACAATTAACAAAAGAAAAATTTATCTTGTATACATGTAAATAATTTTAAAGATAATCTTTTATAAAAAAGCAGAAAGCAAATTAAATGATGTTTTTAGCTGGTATAAAACTTGATATTAAAACTTAAGCTTACTTGTTCGGTACTGGCAACAACTTGAAGAGTGCCCTGTTGACCATTCGCTATGATTGCAATACTCTCGGCCATTTTGTCCCCAAGAGTTTGCTTGGCTTGAATAAGTAGAGTATCCAACGACGTATTATCATATTTATACGGTAAAATTAGAACTCCGCGTTTCGCTGCCGATTGAAGAGTCGAAGACTGTCGAATTTTTGATGAGAGTAGAACAAGACGCCATGTTGGGTCGGCGCTAGAGCTCGAGGTAGCACTACCAATTCTATTGCGACTTTGCTCTTTATTGTCAAGAATGGATTCATCTTGGTCATTTGAAGAGTCTAGTTTTGTAGCCATTAGTAGTACTACCGAGTAGCACTATGTCCTGCCAAGAGAGTGCACTCTTGCTCTTGTTTTTGTCGCTATGGCATCAGTGAAAGACAACTTTTGCACGTTTGGCCACTATCTTGAATTACGCCGTTGTTAAACGATTTTTTCTTACTTGACTTTCATGACTAGACCACAAAGTGCTGTAGATATCAGTGGATCTACAAAAATAAATAAAATTGTGTCTATCATCGAGAAATCTGCCTTCTTGTCAGACTAAATGGCGGATGTCTATACAATTAAAGACATCGCGCTACAGTCTGAAAGTTTATAAGGTAGTACTGACCTGTGAAAAATCATCAGATGTGATTATAGAATAAAAGACCAACATCTTCCAGATCGTTAAGAAAACAATAACAAGTTATGTTCGAGCGAGGATATTGCCTTTACACGAGCAACAACTCAGCAAGAACTCAATGAAGTTTGTCAAATTTATTAAATTTCCGCAACAACTATTTGATGGGATGGGTTTCCTGTGTAGTGATTTGTAGCGGAGCTCCCGCGCGGGCCGAAGGCCCGCGCGAGCGGAGCACCATACCTAAGAAAAAATGGTAACCCATCGAGTTGATTTTTCATGGACACACAGGGAGCCCAACGGCTGTACGTCCGTCCGTACATACATACATAGCATGTATACAATTTGTCTGCGCATGTCTGTGTTTTGGGCTTGAAATTCATTTGCATATCGAATGCAAGAAATTTTATGTTGACACAGAATATTTGGCTGGTTATCTCGTTCTTCAAAATTATGTTAAACTACCGAAATACTGAGACAACTAAAACATGAGCAGTCTGCCTACCGCTAGTGCGCTGTGGATAATTATCCAGATCGAAGGCACTCCAGATGGGAAAATATCGCGCGTCAGTCAGTAGAAAGTTGTGGGAAGGACCAGAACTCCGCACTTTCGAGTTATAATGCTGGCGTTGAATTCATGTATAAGGTAAATCTAGTAATGGATGTCATTACCAACATGGTACTGTGTGAATTGGATCCAATAAGAGTACTCTGGACTTCATTGATTGCTGAATAATTAGCCATGTTTACTGGAATCTCGTACTTTTTAGCGCAAAATTCTTGCAATTCATTCTGAAAATGTTACATCTTTGACGGCGCCCCCCAGCAAAATTATTTAATAATACGCTTTTTCCATGCTTCGTTCTTGTAAAACAGAGCTTTCTTGGTGGAAACTCCTGGTCCCTCCATGTGATTTCAAGCAATGGTTACAGCCGGGTTCAAGCCTTGTTAAAATTGACATATTTCGGTATAGCCTATATTTTATAATCTGCGACATTTATCTAGAAGTTAATGACTTGTTTTTATACATGGTGAGGCATACAGTTTGTGCCGT
Organism: Telmatactis stephensoni; assembly: GCA_029948255.1. Lineage (NCBI taxonomy): Eukaryota > Metazoa > Cnidaria > Anthozoa > Actiniaria > Isophelliidae > Telmatactis > Telmatactis stephensoni. The sequence continues at coordinate 29,550 of JALIZF010000647.1, read as the reverse complement.
ATGAAGCAGCGTTTTATATTTTATAAAAGAGCAAAAAATTCATCGCTGAAATTTGCATGCAAACAACGTGCTTGGAAACACGTTCACAAAAATGCTTTAGATCACATGTAGGGACCACGAGTTTGGACCAAAAAAGCTCAGTTTTGCAAGAAAGAAACGTGGAAAAAGCGAATTACTAAATAAATTTGCTGGGGGGCGCAGTCTAAGATGTCAAATTTTGAAAGTGAATTGCAAGAATTTTCAGCGACATTCCAGTAAACATGGCTAATTATTAAACGATCGATGGAGTCTAAAATACCCTTATCGGGTCTAATCTACACAGTAACTTGTTGTTAATGGCTTCCGCTGCTTAACGTACCTTACATATAAATTTAGCGCCCACAATATTACTCGAAAGTGCGGAGGTCTGGTCCTTCTCACAACTTTCTACTGACTTTGACGCGCGATATTTTCCCATCTGGAGTGCCTTCAGTTTGGATAATTATCCACAGCGCACTAGCGGTAGGTACACTGCTCATGTTTTAGTTGTCTTAATATTTCGGTGGTTTAACATAATTTTGAAGAACGAGATAGCCAGCCAAATATTCTGTGTCAACATAAAATGTCTTGCATTCGATATGCAAATGAATTTCAAGCCCAAAACACAGACATGCGCAGACAAATTGTATACATGCTTACATACATACATACATACATACGTCCGTACATACGTCCGTGTACATCGCGATGCTGATTGGCTGATTGCTTTTTGGCGCCAACTTGACGCGCGCTGACACTTTGAAAACTGAAAATTTACAAGTTTCCTTGCAGTTTTAACTTGCAAAGCTTAAAAGTAGTATTCTCGAAACCTCGTAAAAATTTAGCGATTTTGATGAACATTAATCTGTGCCAATCTTGACAGGTTAAAGCGAAAAAAACCGTACGTTTGAATTTTTTTCGGGCCTGGTGTCGTTTCAAAAACTGCTCGAAAGACGAAAGACACAGAGGATATTTTCAAAGTTGGACGACTTTTTAGTTGGATTCGTAGTTTAAAAAAATTCCTCATAATGAATAAGTCATTGAGGATCGTGTATTCTTCGTTTCGTGAAGATGCCTTCAATAAAGCTGCTTAAAAATCTAGCCAAAGTTGGAAATAAATCAAGAATCGTCTGCATTGAGCGTGAAACAAGGACCAGTATGCTTCGAAAAGACAACAAGGAAAGCACTTCAAGGTAAAGACCCTGGCCAGAAAATGATATCAAAAAGTCTCTTGTACCTATATTTGATCTTTTATCTTTGATTTGGGATTGATGACTTAAAAAAAACCTTTTATGCACGTTGAACTGTGGCCAAGTTTAAAGAAACACTCGATCAAGCCTTACATGAAAATAATGTACAACGACATTTTGTTTTACGGTGAACTTTTTGCACTAGTTCTAATAATAATAAAATTAGTAAAAAAATTGATTTTGAACTTATTTCAACCCCACTAATGTGTAAATACAGCTCAAGTTTTGGTCTGGAATTTAATGAAACAATTGACAGGAAAAAAAGAAGGAATTTTGCCATGCAAACTAGAATTGTTTTTATACTTTATTCATCTGGATGAAGTTGCTCAGTGAGCCCTGTGAAGCCTTAAATACAGACTGAAAATGCTTAATTCCTTGTTTTCTTGTTATTTCAATTAGCTGTTTTTATAATCACTTTAAATTGTATTATCAGTGTAATCTGGAAGAGAAAAGTGGGAGACAAGTATTCGCCTAGCTAGTGTGTCATTCTTTTCTACATTAAATAACAAAACAAAATAACAACAACAACCACAAAAAACAAGATGTCACAAATATAGTGAAGACAGACAAATCAATATATGTTGTTCTGTAATATTCAGGATGTCGAAAAGGTTTAATTACTTGTATCAATTTAAAAAAATGTTTTGGAGATTTTGCTTTCTATTTCTGAAAATTATGAACCCTTACAAAGTCAGTTATGAAATCTGACAGTGAATCTGAATATTAAAATTTACTGTAACAAAGGTTACTGAGCATACAAGCCCATACAATATACAAACCAAAACCAAAACTTATTTTAAAAATGCTTTTTAAATAATCTTCATTTCAACTTTTTCAATTACCACAGGAAGCCCAATTCATTTGAATCAAGAACATAAAAAAATTAAAATTGAAATTGGAGCTTTGCTTTTAGGTAGTAGTTGTTTTGAGTTGTTTTACAATTTCATCTAAAGTCATGATTAGTGTAACCTGGAAGAGAGAATTCTTGTTTCGTGTAAAGACAACTATTTATCAGTGTTATTCAGTACTCTACATAATAAAAAAAAACCAAGATGCCACAATACTGTCAAGACAGAAAAATCTAAATATAATTTTCTGCAATGTCTAATTGTTTAATTGAAGGATGTTGAATTAGGTTCAGTATTTATGTGAATGAAATCAGTTTGAGGGATTTTTGCATCCTATTTCTGAGAATTATGAAGCACTACTACTAAGTCAATTATAAAATCTGACACAAATATCTGAATAAATATCACTATGGTCACTGAGTTGAAAGCCTTATAATTCTCAGGAGACTGAAGGGCAAGAAATAAAGCTTGATCTATAGTCTTTATTTCAACTTTTACAACAAAATGCAATATTTGTTTGCCTATTACCACAGCAAGCCCAATTCATTTGAATCAAAAACGTCAAAATAAAACAAAGTATTTAAAATTATTATTATATTTAAATGGGAGCTCCGCTATTAGGTAGTACCTAATTTTTATATTAATCGTGAGTGATTGAAAATGTCAGAACTGAGATTCAAAGAAAGTTATGGGAAATTTGATCATACATTTATGAAATTTCAGCGAAAAACTTCGGCGGTCAACGAGAATGTACATAGAATCTTGATTTTTCCAACCCTCGTAACCAATTGTCGCTATATGCTTTTTGCCTCTGCAATTTTAACTCTGATTTCTTGAACTCACGAATTTTCAACCAGAATAGTGCTAAATTGTATTGGGTTTATACACTTAGATGCCTTTGAAAATGTACTGTTTTAGCCTTTGCATACAAAATTGACTTGTGTTTCTTTCTTAACAAATTCTGATATCTGATCATTATTATCGTAAAAAGACTAAAACCACCAACAGCGACGTCAAATCAATTTTAGTATTGCTTGATTCACTGAATTACCTGAGTACAGCTTGGGGATCATTTCAGGTTCGGGGATCATTTCGGGTGCTGTACATATAAGCTTATTTCTTTCTTTCTTTCTTTCTTTCTTAATATATTTATTACTCGTGCCCAGGCCGTAGGCCGGGAATGCGTTATAAACGGGGCTACAAATGTTTTTTTCTCTCTCTCTCTTTTTCTTTTTCTTTTTCTTTTTCTTTTTCTTTTTCTTTTTCTTTTTCTTTTTTCGTCTCGAGAAAAGGCCATTCTCCTTCACTCCCTCTCCGTAAGTAACCCTCTGAGGAAATTCCATTTCTTGCGCAATCGGTCACCCCCACCCCACCCCACCCCTTTTATTTGATACTATTTTTAGTACTGTCAGTAATCGGTTGCAGACCACAACAAACGTGGGCTCAAAAGGCGAGAAATAGTGTTCATACATGTTCACATACTTGTCGAGTAAAATCTGAGTTTTCCTGAATTTCAGTCATCATGGAAGGTTTTAATTGAATTATAGCCATATGTTGGTACAATTACAGTGGATTTACACAAAAATACATGATTCGAATAACAATGGAATCACAAAATGTGCATTATACAAGGTGTAAAGTGTCATGATGAACGAATTTACTCTTGATTGAACACAAATACTGTTTGGTACATCTTCATTGTTTGGAGGTTCAACATGACGACCAACTTACAGTATTTACTGGGTAAGTTTAAAATGATTGTTAAAATGGTTGATAGTCTACTGGTGTAGAACGAACAGCGAAATATTTCAGCTTGAATTGCAAGCTTTTCAAGTTAAAGCGTAAATTATTAAGTTTAAGCTTAAATACAAGTTTCGTGTTTCATGCAACAGTTTACTTGCAGTGAGACTTGAATGAAGAACATTTTTAGTAACATTAACATTCGATCTAGCCTTGTGTCACAAAAGGTTTGATGTAGTTGAAGGCCTTTTAAACAGTTGTTGTTGTTGTTAATATCAGGTTTGTTGTTGTTTGACAACAATGCATGTATTGACTGGTGTGCCTCCGGTCACGACTTCAAGGGACTTGCACATTCAGAGTGTATTTTAACGTATTTTGAATACGAAGAGCTGTAGAGTTTTGAAAAAAATTACTAAATGTTATGGGGTACATGTAGATATCATTTCTGATAAATGAGACCTAATTGTAATCTTGGGTTCCCTGTGGAAAGTGTCATGTAAGAGATTCTTTTGTAATTCTTTTGTATTTTTCACAAGTAGTTGTCACCTACTGTAACAGTCTTCAGGACCAGGGGATTGGGGAGAGGTAGGGGTTTTAAATGGATATGTACTGGGCTGGACATTACAGCTAGACAACCATAAATATGAATCACCCCCCTCATTCTGACTCTTGATTAATGTACTGAACATCCCTCTCCCTTATAGACTGCAGTTTCTTCTAATACTATGGACAACTCTTAACATTTACTAAATTATTACTACTTAATATTTACCAATCATGTGTACTTTGTGTTGTGTATATACTGACTATTGGCCAATATATCGACAGACAGTATCAGCCAGTATGTTGACCAACTGCCAGTCATTCTATCAGCTAATACATGCAGCAGTGGGTACCTACATATAAAGTACATATGATATAATTAAGGAATATAAAATGCGCGTGCATACATGTCTCTGTACTGTGATATAAACACGATGGAAGATGTAGAGCAAGAGAAAAGCAAGCTTAGGAACACAAGGCATAGCCGAGTGTTTCTCTTGCTTTTCGAGTGCTTTACATCTTCCAGGGTGTTTATGTCACAGTACAGAGACATAAGCAATCGTTTTATATTGCTTTTATAAAATATTTTCGACGTTTATTGAGCGAGCCATGTCTCTGTCCTCTGATATAAACATGGTAGCTAGCCAATCAGCGCGCGCGTTATACCTCAAATATTTTATAATATTCACTTTAATCACATAAACAATACTCTTTTAAAAACATCTTCAATGTCCAAACTTTTGTTCATACAATGTAACTTACTATAAAAAATTTTGAATTGCAGACTTGATGTTCATGTCGCTACTTTTAACTAGTTCTGATGAAAAAGGTAGGTTAGCTGTTACTGGCGATATACTCACAGATGAATGAAGCATTAGTGTTAATTCTTGGAATCCAAGACACTGGTGTTTTTGTTGTTGTTGTTGTTTTGTTTGTTTGTTTGTTTGTTTGTTTGTTTTTTGTTTTTTTGTTTTGCTGAAAATGGATGTCTGTGCCATTTGCACAAGGTCTCAATAAGTGTAACGCCATTAGCCTTGTTCAGTACCAATTAAAGAGTGAATAGAGTGAATTCCCTGAAAAAAAAAAGAATAAATGATTTGTGATCCAATCCTAAATTCTCTTTTGAAATTGAAAGGTGTTTAGGAGAGAATCTAGAATTTGGTCAGAAATCACTAAATGCTATTCTTGTACTGACCTCTTGACACAAACTCTTTTCAGAATATAAGATAATTGCAGTAGTTTTGTGAGTTGGATTAAATAATGCACTTCACAGCCTTGTTTTCAATCCTTGATCCATGGCTTGTAGAAGGTTTTGAATTGGGAGAAGGGAGCTGGCCCTCCTCCTTCCCTCTTGCAGAAAAAGATTCACCCCTTCCCTAATTTATTAATTGTTTCTTAATGACCCTTCCCAGCTCTTTTACTTTGGGTCCTACCCCTCCCCTCCCTCACCCCCTTTAAAATATACCTTTCCTTAGATATTTTAGGTTTGGCTTAGACCAGTCCCCTTCCCCTCTCCCTCCCGACGGCTGACCATGCAGGCTATTTTTATGTGATTATAAGACACACATATATATCTTATCTAAGACACAATAATTATTAAGATATAAGATATGTGAACTCTTCAGTTCTGAACACTGTTTCAGTTGTAGAACGAGAAGGCTAGTAGCTCAGAACCTTGCTCCTCTAAGTCACTTCTTAGATAATATTTAAAGAGGTTCACATCTTATCTAAGTCATGTCTGACATATATAGGACTCATCTTATCATAAATAATGCTGTCTTTTGTACTTACATGATTATTTTCTTCCAGCCATTGACTGTGGATCTCACTATACCACTAGTATAGGTAGGACAGGGTTATTTTCATCTCCTGGTCATCCTAACAATTACTCTTCTTATCTGTACTGTGTTTGGACCATCAGTGTTAATGGGAAGAATCCAGTGATAGAGTTGAAATTCAGGTTAGTTTGTAAGAGAAGAAAGAGCAAAATTTTATATGTGGTTAGACTTTATAATTGACCAATAGACACTTTGCACCATCACGTGACAGCAGCCATGACAGGAGGCAGGAACAATAGAGTCTGGACTATTCTGATGTACATGAGAAAGAGTTCTAATCAGTTTCCCAGGGGAAAAGACTATTGTTGTACCTCTATTCATGGCTGCCATTACATGATGGTGCATTAAGCCTCTATTGGCCCCTAGCCATCACATGGAGAACAGTCCTCTAAATAAAACTATAGCCTTCACAGCCCTTGGAAAATTGTGACTCAAATATACTGCGACTAGTGAACCGGATCTAGATGTCTCTCTTAATTGCTACATTTTCAAACTCATTTATTTTAGCTCATGAAATCCTTTATTATATTGTGCTCTTTTTGACCTGAAAATAGTCTATTTCAGGGATTACTCCTTCCCCCTCCAATATGGGCCTTGTGTACATTGTTTTATTTTGCATGTTGTGTGAAAAATATTGACATTGTGATCAGCTAGTTTTGTTTGGAGGGACTAACTAACTAAGTGTGTATAAACAGTTAAGGCAAGATAAGGCATATTCCAAAGTTTTGTCCAAAAATATTGGGAGGCCAAAAGTCACCATCAGCCCAAACTCTCTGCAGTCCCTGTTGATGCAAGTTTGCTTCTGCATTCAGGCTCACATTCTGCACAAAACTACTTTGGATTTTAGACTGTTGTGTTAGGATGTTTCATCTTTTTTTCTTGTTTTTATTCAAAGACGTTTTAATCTACCAAAACGTATCAATAGAGAATGTAAAGACTATGTAGCTATTTACTTTGGACTAGAACCTTTACCAAGCAAACAAATTGGTAAATATTGTGGTGCATCAATACCTTCGACATTGGTTATTAGAGAGCAATCAGTACGTGTAGAGTTTGTATCAAATGGAGATAACATCACCAGTAGTGGCTTTGAAATCTTCTTTACCACAAAAGTATCAAGAAACTGTAAGTATTGCTAGTCTAATATCCGGCTTTCTAAAGGCAGTAAAGGGGAGGGGAGGGGGGAAGAAAGGGAGGGGCTTCGCCCATCTCCTAAGGTCTGTCTGTGACATCAAGAAATGAGTCAACATCAATTCTTCTCAGTCATTCTTGTATTCCTATACTGTAAGTATTGCTATTCTAATATCAGGCTTTCTAAAGGGGAGGGGAGGGGGGTGAATAGGGATGGGCTTTGCCTATCTCCTAAGGTCTGTCTGTAACATCAAGAAATGAGTCAACATCAATTCTTCTCGTTCTTGTATTCCTATTTAAACTGTATGCCCACGGCACTTAAACGTTTGTGACACCACATGATAAGAGTACATATTTTACTGGTGGTGTGTTTAAGTTTTAGCTCTTTGTTGCAGTAAAAAGAGAATCATTAACTTATTAGAATATACGAGCCTGAAAAGTAATTATTCAATGCCATAAAGACTAATATTGGTACTTGCTAAATTCCAGTTTGTACGAAAGTCGCGTCTACATTTTTTGACTTTGTGAATCTGTTTGACTATGAAGAATTTTTTTTGGTTTTCGGATGAAATTCTGCTTTGGGCTGTTCTAGGCTAATGAGTTTCAGACGCTGTTTCCATGCTGTACCAGATTGTTGAAATTTAGTTGTATGGCAAGTTTGCAGGCGTCTAAATCACGTTGGAAAACTGCTCGTTTGTTTTGCTCTGACTAATTAGAACTGAGAACAGCACGTTGAAAATACGCGGATGTTTGAACCTTAGCTACTTTTTCTAACATTTTATAAACAATTTTATAGATGTTTATTTATTTGAAAGTGCCATTTACGGTATGTTCCCAACAATATTGATTTAAAAACGCTTTAAAATGAAATCGTCCATTTCAGCAATAACCACGTCTCAAGCAACAGCAGGAATAGTTGCTGCGATTTTTTGTGGCATCGTGTTTCTCGGAGTGGCAGGAATGCGTTGTATCATGTTGGGTGCATGTCAACGATGCGGCAGAAATCAGGAACAACGCCGACCGACTAGAGAATGCGTTGGCACCAATGAGACACTCAGTAACTATGTGATGGATTGTCCACCAAGCTATAGGACTGGTAGGTGCTTGCGAACAAAGATGGGTTTATATGCATGGACTTATTTTATGGTGGAATCGTCTGTTCCTCAAACATATTCTCCTTTGCCTCCTATTAACCTGGGATGAAAAGCATAGGAAAATCTGATAAAGGAAATAATTGAATGGAGAAGAAGAAGAAAAGATAGAGATAAAGGGAAAGGAAAGGAAAGGAAAGGAGAAAGGAAAGGAAAAGAAAGGGGAAAGGAAAGGAAAAAAGGAGAAAAGAAAGCAAAAGAAAGGAAAGGAAAAGAAAAGAAAGGAAGACAGAAAGATACAGTAATTGAATTGAATCAGGAAGGGGGGGGGAATAATTGACCTAATGGTTGACTCGATGAGTCTCTGAATTGATGTCAATGCTAAAATCTTTTATTAGTTATGGAACACCCTGAGAGTTTCCCGACACCAAATATATCACCATATCCAACACCTACTGCTTCACCACATTTGTCACGGGATATTGCACCAATGGAGGAGGACAACGAAGAACCACCGCCACCGTACTCTAGAATTGTACACAATACTACATTTACCCCTACCACAGTACCAGCCAGACATGACGACAGTGCTTGTAATGTTATAAGTGTGGAGATGAATTCTAACGCTATAGGAGAAACAAGACGGTCGGTAGATGGTACTAATGATGATGAACAAAGAAATAATGACAATCAAGAAAGCATAAGTGATACTCATGTTGAAGTATGGTTATAACCGGTTATAACCAGGGGTGACTTCAATATAAAACTTTGTTTTATACTAGCCATTGTTTTAGATGCCAAGAACATAGCTACACTTGTGAATTACAATTGTAAAAGTTTTATTGAAGTCACACCAGTAAAAAATCCGAGGGTGGGGGCACTGAGGGTTTGTGGGGGTAGGGGTGTGCCGCTGGAAGCTCAAACCCTGACCCTATCCCAGACCAAACATTGCGATTTTCCATACTCTATTGCTCTTCTATTTTAAAAGCTCTTTTGATTTTAATTGAAACTGACAGTGGCGTTTTTACGGAAACCACACTCTATCCCAGACCAAAACGGTACCCTATCGCAGACTAAAAAGCCAAAAAATGATACGCTATCCTAGACCTGGGAGATAAAAAACATACTCCTATCAGGCGGCACATACCCGTATAATGTATATAATGGAGTACTGACCCCCGTCGGCTATACAAAATCAAGTTCATATCTTTTAGCTGGGTTTCAGTCAACCGACTGGCTTTTTACGTGTTTGTGGAAATTTTATATGAAAACTAAAGAAACAAGATTTTTACAACATTTCGTTATCATGGCGATAACTTTATCAGGTAATAATCAAAAACAACTTGATGGTGTTATCGAGATGATAACGAAACGTAAACTAGGGAGCTAAGTATAGTATTTCGTTAGTTTTCATACTGATTCAATTGTTTTTTTGAAAGTACATATCTTTAGCTGGGTTTCAGTCAACATTTGGCTTTTTTTCGTTTCTGTGGAAATTAAATATGAAAACTAAAGAAACAGGATTTTTACAACACGTTACCACCGCGATAACATCAGGTAATGATCAAAAACATTTTGTTGGTGTTATCCCAGTGATAAGGAAATCGGTAAAAATCTTGTTTCGTTACTTTTCATATTAAATTCTTCCAAAGACACTTGTGGAATTTTTTATTCGAATCAATGTTGTCTGTCTTATATCATATACAAACTAACGTTTGCTATATTGTCAGATTTATCAAGGGTTACTTGGATGAAAATCCGTCAAAATGAGCTTTTATCAGGTATTTTTAAATTCGTAAAACAGAAAAAGAAGTACCATAGCTGGAAAGAGAATGTTAAAATTAACAAGACAGTGAAGTTTGAAGGAATTAAATCTAAAACTCGCGAGAATATGAATTTTTGAAAAGTGTGAATTTGTAAGAAAACCTTCGCTGGCAGGCATCTCTTGCCTACCAGCGAATGTTTTCATACAAAATTTCGATTTTGGAAAATTTATATCTTCGTGAGTTTGAAAGTTACTTCATTCAAACTTCACAGTTTTACGAATCAGTTTGACGTGCTCTTTCCAGCTATGTTAATTATATTTCTGTACTGTGACTTTTGGAATTACATGATAAAAGCTCATTGGAAACTTTTTATTCCTAGTTGAAACAGTCTAGCGATGAATATAAGGAATTTAAGTACAAAAAATGAAGTAGTTTTAACCTATCTCTTGATGATTTCAACCAAGTTTCAAGTCATTTTTAATTTTTATTGATTTTTATCCCAGTGCCTCTTGAATTTTTACCAGCTGATTGAAAGCCACTGGTATAAAAACATATGTAATCAATTTCTTTATCGAGCCAATTTGAGTTGTGCAAAATCGTCCTACTACTAGAGTGGGTCATACTGTATGGAGAATTCCACAGAAAATTTTACAGTAGTAGCAAAGAAGAAGGTTCATAATATTGTACTAATATGGAGGCATGATCACGTGACAGGGGCCATGGCAGATGCAGGAACGAAGTTTTTCTGTGCCACTCGGAAAGAGTCTAAATTCAAATTTTTGTTCTTGTTGTTTAACTTAATTTGTATAGGTATTCCTCCAAGACGATTGTAAAGTTTGTATACAACTATTGTCCATTCTGACAGGAGCCCTTTACAAGGAGAGTCCTACTTACATATTAGGGGTGTGTTCGGTTGACTGTAATCCATGGAATAGCATCCGTAGGCAGCTACAGAGTGGTAATTTCCACAGTAAAATGAAAAGACTCTCTGTTTTATTATAATAGAAGTACAAGAAGCAATTTTTGATTTGCTGGAATAGGCAATTCGAAGTGACTATTCCGTGTATTCCTATTCCGGAATTCGAAGGGGCGCTTTTCCTAAGCGAGTTATTTTTAGAACGCATTTACTCTAGTCATTACCATGGTGATAAAACTGTAGCTAATCAGCGCTTGATACATTTTAGTGCATAATTAATATTGTCAGTGACATTCAGGGGAAAGGTGAACGAGTTTGAACTCCTGGTTAATCCAGAAGATATTCAGTGTTATGAACAGGAGTCCATTATCGTTTAGAAAGCAACGCGATTCTTTGTGTTAATTCAAATTCTAAAAATAACTGGGTTAGTCAAAACGCTGCTTCACAAATATAGTACAGTCGGACGCTCCTAGTAATGAGTTCCTTGTCTGAGACATTTTTTTATGGAAAAGAATATAATGCTAAAGTTTGTAAAGGGAGAGAAAGTTGGGTTTCCTGTGTAACTTTGGTTACACAGGAAACCCAATTCTCCCCCTTTCCTCTCAAAGAAACGTTTGCTGCGCAGGCTAGATGCCCTATGCATATTAAACAGAAATAATAAAAACGTCATGAAAACACACTGAGAAATATTTTGGTGCCTTGCAAGAGCCAGGGCTAGCATTGAAGCTAAATAAAATTATATGTAAATTGGGATATTAAACGTATTGCTTATTAACAGTCCAAATTTAAACAGCGAAAGGTTGCGCTCAAAGATTTGCATGCAGGTCCAGATAATTTCAGACTACACAACACCCAGAGCAGATTTGTTGATGAAAACATAAATATAAAGATTTGGTTGATCGGGTATCAGTTTCTACAGTACTTAGCCCGCTTCACACGAAACAATTTTTCTTGTTTGTTGTAACTTGCAATTGCATCGCCGTTGCAATGCAATTTGCAGGAGAGATTTCGTGAGTAACATCCCCTCTCTGCAACTTGCAATGCAATGTTGAAAGTTGCAGAAAAAGTTGAACTAGCTTTATTTCAATTTGCAGCGTTGTAATAGAAAGGTGGTGGGGTAATTTGGTAGAAGAGGAAGAAAGAGTTGCGTTATTGCGAGTTGCGAAGAGAGTTCCTGACATCTCGCCAGCAACTTGAAATAATGCTCTGCTTTCGTCAACATTGCATTGGAACTGGTTCCAAGAAAAATTGTCTCAAATCGAATAATAGGACTAATCAGAAAACCTAATTGCCTTGTCTGTTAACAACCGTTATCGTTAATTGACGTGCGACCCATGAAATTCCAATTCTCGTTTGGAAACTAGCATTTAGACGGACAAATTACTCGACCAAAAATACCAAAAATCATAGATATAGCTGAAATAATATTTCAGATATCGTTATTGAATCCGAAGATATGAATTTTTGAAGTTTGAAAATCCGCCATTTTGTTACTAGAAATGGCACAAAATGGCGGATTTTTGAAATTTTAAAAATTAATATCAACAGATTGATTAACGATATCAAAAATATTGTTCCTGCTATATATTTCTAATTGATGTGGTCTTATGCAACGATAAAATTAGTGAATTTCTGAATTTAAAAATTTATTGGCACGTTCGATTCATTAAGTCATTTTCCCCCAAAATTCATAAACATCAAAATTCAAATAAAAAGAAAGAAAACGTTTTGTTGCCTCAACGCATGCTGTCTCATGGTCCAGTTTCATTTCTATCGGATTAAAACCCAAGACGTTTTACCAACATCGTCGTTTTTGACCTATTCTGTGCCCGCCGTGATGGGTCGCACTTCAAACGATAATATGTTTCACAGGTTATATAAAACCGTCTTAGATAATTGATATAATACGTAATTATTCGTTACTGTAGCTCTGAAAATTATAAAATAAGGACATGATGTAAGAACTTGCGCACTCCACCCCGCCCTAGTTGTAGTTGTTATTCTTTGTATGTTCTGAAAAAAGGCGGAGTACGAGTCGTGTCCGGCCCATGCATGAGCAAGAATAAGAGTAGAAGCGAGTGGAGAACCAGCAAGTTATCACACATGTTATCCAATACATGAAAGAATGATGTCTCTTTACATCAAGAGGTATTTTGAATTTTTCAAGTGTTTACCATGGATTATTTTTGGTCTGCAATATATTTCACTTTGTTTCATCGTTGTATTATACCAAGACGTTATTAATAATGGTTTGTTGATTATGCATGTTACAACTATTAAAACAGCAAAAACATTAATTGAGACCAGGGTCTCGATTCTCGAAAGTACCACATCACACCACACCACACCATACCATAACATATACCATAACATATCACACAAAACCACACCACACCACAACAAATTAATCATACCATACCATACAATACAATACCATACCATACCATATACCACACCACATCATACCATACCCATACCATACCATACCATATACCACACCACATCATACCATACGATACCATACGATACCATACGATACCATACCATACGATACCATACGATACCATACGATACCATACCATACCATACCATACCATACCATACCATACCATACCATACCATACCATACCATACCATACCATACCATACCATACCGTACCGTACCGTACCGTACGGTACGTACCGTACCGTACCGTACCGTACCGTACCGTACCGTACCACTTAAAATACCTATAGCAATCCCACTAACGACAACACCAATAACACCTGCAACAAGTCCAAAAGCTATGATAACATAGTCTAGAACTTTAGAATACCATGGAAGTTCATTTAAAGCTAAATGAAAAACACATGGTAAGATAAACACCAACAGCATGTATAGCAGACTAGAAATAAAGGACATCATGAGAGCAAAGTGAGATATGGCAATAGCTGGTAATAACGTCAAGAAATTGACACCAACTCGGATCATCACATACCACGTGACCTCACTGAACTTTGACCTCACGGATTCACTAACAATGGAATTTTCGACGCAGTGAATGATTGTCTGCACTCGAAAGGGGTAGGAAAACAGAACGTTGAGAACTAAAAACGAGTTGACAATAATCTGAATTATATGTGAAGGGATGCTGTTTGTGATGACATCTTTGATATTATGACTGAAAGTGAGGAAGCCAAACAACGCAAAGACGATTTTGATGATAAAAACAGCCACATAGGTTAATGCCAGCATAGCATTAAATCTTTTAGGATCCTTCATGTTGGATTCCACAATGGGGAGAACAGCATGACAAGCATAACTAAATACAATAATAGCTAAGGCTACTGGAGCTCCTCTAATATTCCATAAGGGAATGCTGTTGATGTCCCAGTTAGGACTCACCCAAGCCCCGTAGCCTAGTATTATGAAAACAGCAATAGTTAAGGCTATAACACTAATGAGACTAATCCATGCTACTTGTGAAAGATGCTTGATGAAGAGTGTTGGTAAACCTACAATAGCTGCAATAAGCATCCAGACGCGTTCTGGAACAAGAGAAGCATGCAGCATTCCATGCAGAAGAGATCCACAGAGTACAAGGTACAACGAAGCCAACATAACGAGTGCAACGGCTTGTACTGTGAGTACAAAACCACTGCCATATCTCGGCCATGTTGCTTCTGCTATCTCTTTGTAGTCGCTTCGGACACGTATCTGAAACAGAAAACGTGTGGATGTAAATGAACAGAGACAGCAGATGACTTATCTTGGAATACTATGCGCACAAAAGATCACGAAAACTTTTTTCTTTCAATTTCTTGCTTGCATGCTAGAAACTGTTTCTAGTTATTTACGTGACACACTTACTTAAGTGCTGTTTGGGTTTTCCTATTTCTTACTTTGGTGTTATTCTTATTGTTATTGAATAAGGTTGTTCTACGTATTACAATAACAAATTTCTCCAAAACGACGATATTTCTTTTGATGTGATCTAAGCTAAACATCTTGTTACAAGCTATCTATTGTTTCTTAAAGCCAAGGGGAATTCCCTACTTTGATATTCTATACTTTGATATTCTAGCTATAGGTAAACTGAAATTACTCTTGTCAGCAAAACGACAGCGAACCGAAGACCATAAACCACCAAATTATTAAATTACCTTGACATCTCTGGAATAACATCCTAGCAGACATCATTTGGCCTCCGTTTCCCATGATTGGCAAATGTTTTCACGTGCAACCAATCACATTGGAAAAGGCGCCGTCCAATCTGATTGTGTTTACCAAAACACCCATCCTTGCTGTTAATTGAGGCCTGTCTTACAGGACATTATAAAAGAGAGAGTTACTCAAATAGACAGACATCCCTTTTAGACTTAGAGCTAGACGTGTGTACAAGTCCTTAACACATACTAAAACAAAGACTACAGCGAAGGAACTGTCTCGTCTTAGAGTTAAAGGTTCATCGCCAGCTCTTGTAAGGAAACTACACGTTTGGACCTAGCAGTCCCTCGTAACATACATATTTTACCTTTCATTTTGATACAGTTCCATACATCAGTACTATACATATATATTTTTTTCATATGTCATGCTTTTAATATATATTCATATATTTGTAATCTATTGCAAAGGGTGGGTGGGATCTTAGTTTTTTAGTTTTTCAATCACAGTTTTCATGTAAATAAGTCAGTCTTCTTTTGAAATTCTGTGATAGATAAAGTTTATTATTGTTATTATTATCATTATTATTAATTTGCACAAACATTAACCCTTCAAAACATAGAAGCTGAGACAGAAATGAACATTGAGAAATCAAGCCTAACGGTCTCAGCTTCTAGGTTCGATGATTTTGAACGGGTCAATATTTGTGCTTATTTTCACATTTGGTTTTCTTTGTTCTTCGCAGTTGAATATATGGCATAACCCCTGCTAGAATAAAGAGCTAATTTCAATACAAGGGGAATATATATCAGTAGGCAAGGGGAATATGGCATATTCCCCTTGCATACTAATGTATATTCACCTCGCATTGAAATTGCCGGCCAGTCAGGGGACCGATAGTCTTTACACGGCCTTATTAAAGACTCTTGCAAGACCCGGTTTGAAACAAAGTTGACACCCAATGCATATGACCTAAACACACTTTTACACGTGTGGGATGCACTTGGTGAAATCGTATGGCTTACTACGCATGTTTCTGACATGAACTGGTATAATTCAGCAACACAAATTTCTCTGTTTTAATTTGTATTTTCGAAACCTCACCAATGTAAAAATAAGTCATTTATAATTATCGGCCTTCAGCTCGTGGTTATGTGTATATTCACCTCGGGTTGCGCCCTTGGTGAATATATCACATAACCCCTCGCTTCAGGCTGATAACCCTCACAAATAGCTAGGTATATATATACCAGCCGAATTAGGTAGAGTACCTTTGATGGTTCAAGTTTGTACATATTAGTTGGATATTGGTTATTACAAACCCAATATATAAGGGTTCATTCGTAGGGAAAGCTACTAGTTCAAATTTTAAATTGAATGAGCTTTTATCATGCATGTAATTCCAAAAGTCACAGTACAGAAATATAATTACCATAGCTGGAAGAGCACGTCAAAATTAGTAAAACTGTGAAGTTTGAATGAAGTAACTTTCAAACTCACAAAAATATGAATTTTCCAAAATCGAAATTTTGTATGAAAACATTCGCTGGTAGGCAAGAGATGCCTACCAGCAAAGGTTTTCTTACAAATTCACACTTTTCAAAAATTCATATTCTCGCGAGTTTTGGATTTAATTCCTTCAAACTTCACTGTCTTGCTAATTTTAACATGCTCTTTCCAGCTATGGTAATTCTTTTTCTGTTTTACGAATTTAAAAATACCTGATAAAAGCTCATTCTCAAGAGGTTTGTTTTACAAATTATGTTTTAGCACTTTTAGAACTCTTTCCACAATTGTTTGGTTACTTTACAAAAATAAGGAGTAGTCAAATCACGTCAACTCACTGATGTAACGAAGATAGTAAATTACGTACACATAGACGAGACAGGATATTACACCGTTCGAGAAGAATTAATGAAATTAACGTATTTTATATTTATTAAGGATCTTTAGTAGGAGACGTTTTTGTCAACGCGCACCTCAACGCGCACGTCGATCACCGCAGTGTACGTTCTTCTTCATCCATTCGCCATCCGATAGATGATGTGTCCGTTTTCGTTAAGCAGAATGTCAGATAAGGCTTTTTCACCTTCTACCAAGGACAGCAACCTCATCTACGTATGACGGCGAACGGATGAACGAAAAAGTTCGACGTAACGACGTCTGTGTTGACAAAAACTGTTTCCTGCTAAATACGCGCTTAGTGGCTTAATACCACGACTGTACGTAGCTCGATTGATATCCAATCTTTTTATCAGATACAAGCGGTATTTTTTATTAGTTCTTCGAATAACCAAATAACACATCTACAAAACGTTTATGACAAATTGTGGCGAAAAGTACTATTTTGTTACACAGGTTTATATAAGATAAAATTCACAATTTTTGAACAAATACATGAAAAGAAATAGCCATTTTGCAGTAACATCTTGCTCACCGTAAACGTCGACTGCACCTAATATAGAGAAATGCATACAAAACAAGGGTTTTTGCTCAAAGAGGAGATTGTCAAAAGGAAGAGCGTCTGTATCAATAATGCTCGGTCAACACTACCCTCGTTTGGTAACTGTAAAATTACGGTCTATTGAAACTTGAAGTTTTTATTTGTTTGAAATTACCTTTTCGTCTTTGTTGTTCTTGGTGTAGAGACACTGAATCAAAATCTTTCCAGTGTAATAACAAATCCAAGGTACAATTACTAATGCAGTAATTGCTAGCAAACCTCCTTGTTGGATGACATAAGGTAAAGCAAGAAGACCTGTTCCTTCCACATCACTGACCAAATTACACACAGAGTGCCACATGGAGGACTTGGAAACCACTTTATCCGAGTTCTTTGAGTCAAGCGGTTTTGAGTCACCTCTTTCCTCCTCCAAGTTAAGCAAAGTATATTTTCCATTTTCCAAATCAGGCATGGTGACGAACCCTTGTTGTTCTCTTTTTAGCTTTCAAAGTAAACGTAAATTGAATACTGAATAGCATTAGTTGGTAAAAAAGTAAACGTACTACTAAATAGCATTAATTAAACAATATAGAAACAATTAAATTAGCATAACATAGCTATTATTAGTACTATATATATAATAAATAATATTGCGCAATGTTGTACGCTTTAATTTAGTGTTTGTTCTCTCTCTTCGGCTCTCTCTCTCTCTCTCTCTCTCTCTCTCTCTCTCTCTCTCTCTCTCTCTCTAATATATATTCTCTAATATATATATATACAAGTCAATAGAGCGAATTCGTACACCGGAGTTTTACATGCTAATGAGCTCGGCTTATATTCTAATTAGCTGTTTGGAGTTACACGAACAAGGAAAAAGCCCAAAAGACTGTAAAAATGCATGTTAACTAAAGAAGTATATCTAGAGTAATGTCCAGTGGACAGTGTTAATCAGCTTTTGCAAGAAGTCGATCAGTAAACCAGTGTGAGCAAAGCTAAGCTTGAACAGATCTACAAATCTGGTGTTTTTATTCTTGTTTTGTTTTAATTTGTTTGTTTTTTTGGGGTTTTTTTTTCGATTCTCAAAGGATAGCTGACTTTAAATAATGAAAATAAAACTGATGTTATTTCTCTTTACGTACACCTTGCAGTTAATTGTGTTCTTCATTTATTTGTATTAGTTTTCGCAAGGTAGTACAGGTCATTAAAATATTCAGAGCTCCTTAGCGTGTAAAAGTGCGATATACGAATTCGCTCTATTAGAATGTTTTCGTATGACCCGGCACTTTTAATATGCAAATGACGTGTGAGTACAATAACATATAATGCTAATGAGATGTGCCCTTGGCTGTATTCTTCAGCGAACCTCTTCTATTGCTATCAGGTTAGCTCTTTGTCGCGAGAAAATGTCCCGTTTGTAATATGCATTGTTCATATTTAATGTTTCAAATAGATGTTGATTTAATATTAACATTTGGCGATCCTATTTGAGAAAATCTGTAATCCTTTCGTTAAGCAAATCATTAAACGTTTTTGTTGTCAAATCTGGTGGACGGCAACGTTGATGAGAACTCCAGACAAAAATTATAGGATTAATCAAGAAGAATGAAGATGACAAGTGGCATTTTAGTAGTATGAAAGTAGGAGTTCTGCGCCCGGTGGCACCGGTTTGCAGGGTGGGTCACGCCCCGATGCAGGGGATGTCACACAACGGTGAATAGTGAGTCACGCGACGGCACCGTACAGACTTCTTATAGACCGTGTGCTCAGGTTTTCATATAAATCAGTTGAATCCTGCGACCATTAATCTACTGTTGGATAAAGCATGAACCCGATGAACTCGATATTAAACACTGCTGTGGTTGTCAAGTTAAAAACAGCAAAGTCGAATGTTCATTTCGTGGATTTGCATAATTTCTAGACACAAAACTTTTCACATAACATTTGTACTTTGCAGAACAGTTCTTTATCCAGGTGCAACAGGCTAATCGAAGCCTTTTATACACAGGACTTTTTAGCCTTGACACCATGAATCGTCGGTTGACTATGAGAGCACTTGTTAGAAACGTAATGGAGAGCATACAGTTTTACCTATGGCTGCACTCGAACTCTAGCATGAACACATTTCCATGCATCCAACACACTAACGGATTATCGAGTTCTTCGATATAAAACGATTGTGTTAACAGGAGCATGGGAGGTTGCACCTTAATTGAGATAAACTATCCACACACTTGGAATAGTAAGTACTGGGTTGGAATCGATTTAACCTCTTACAAGTAGTGCCGTGGACAGTTGTATAGTCTCTCCAGGACATTACAAAAATATTCAAAGTGTTGTAAAAGCCATGAACAAACAAGTAAAAGACAATATCTACAAGGGCATTGTGTCTTTCAGCTATAGAGTGCGTTCACATTGGGCCATTTTCGATCGACTTAGGCCGGTTTTTCAGGTTTTTGTGTTTATTTATCACTTGCTATCATCATCATCATCATCATCATCTTTATTGAGTCAGTAAAGCCTAGTGGCATCACACCAACTATATCTGTCATCGATTTCCAGTAAAAAGCCGCTTTATAAAAATTTGCGTTCAGACTACGAACTTTTCAAGCCAGTAACCGGCTGGTTTCACTGTTTGCTGTCTGTCATGCATCAATTCACAAAAAATTCCGATAAAACAGCACTTAACTTAATTTGAACTTCCATTTTGGACGTTACCGATTCATAGTTTTCGACGATCGTGTCTAAAACTCCATACGGGTACATACAGGTAACATACGAGCAACATACGGGTACACACGACTACATACGAGTACATACAGGTCACATACGAGTAACATACGAGTAACATACGATAACATACGGGTAACATACGACAACATACGGGTAACATACGACAACATACGGTTTCCGTTTTTTTTTTTTTTTTTTTTTTTTTTCAATCTAAACAATCACCTTCATAAAATCGATAATCAATCAACTTTGCAAGGGTGACGAACACACGGTGCAACATGTTGCATAAAATGTTTCACTTTGCAGTGTATCATAACCGTCATGAAGTACCTCGTGAACAAATCCCCAATGCAGTCGATTGACTGATGGCGCTAACTTTTCCAGATGAGGTGATCAGTAATTTCCTTTTGAATTCAATATCTTCTAATTCACTTTATTTGGTTGTCTTAACAGAATGGAGCACATGACATGAAGCACACACTGGAGTAAATACTACACCATATCCATTACAACAAGTGAGTTGAATTTCACTTTGGTTTATGTAAGCAAAATAGTATTTTTCATTTAATTTACACAGAAATTAGTTTAGGAAAACTGTTTCTAGTTTTTTGTTTTTTTCTGGTCTCATCTGTATTATATTTGAAAACGAACAGCTAATGCACCTATCAGCGGATTCCCCGAGGGGATGACCCCCGGGCCAGGCACGGCGAAATGTGGGGAAATACAAGTAGATTGTTTGCCAAACATGCCCCTGGAGTTGGGTGAAATGCTTGACTTCGCCTTGAGGTTGAAAAATTGTGAACCAGGCGACTATGAAGGAAACGACTGCCCCACCCCTGGAAATCATCAAGATTGTTGCAGTATCTTTACATTCCCCCTGGTTAGCCCAGGGGCCACCCCTCGGGAAAGCCGTTGACAGGTGCATAATTTCCGAAGCTAGTTAAAAACTGGCTTAAATAAAAATTAGCTCAAAAAAGTCGACTTTGTGTTCGTGCACGTTTGTTTACATTGTAAACTTTTGCAAAATACAAATCAAATCGTATCAAATCTGCATTTGGTTCACAAATTTTACGAATTGATTTATTACAAACCTATACTAAAACTATAAGTTTTTTTACCCTAAAATGATGTTCGATCCTTGAAAAACAGAAAAAAAAACTCGAGTGAGTTATTATTTACTCATGCTGGCATTTAGTATGTTAATTTCTAACTGTCGTTTTTGTCTCTGTCGTTTTGGTTCATAGACTTTCCATTGTTCTCTTTGTGTATAAACGTATAAGCACAAACGGAGCTTAGACCGTCATGTGCGAGAATCACACCAGCCTGCTCAAAAATCCCCCTACCCACACTGTGGTGAAGAGCTGAAGAGACAACACGACCTCAGACACGTGCACAAAGAAGCTTGTAAAAGTCGTAAGCGGAAAACGGAGGAAAACAACTCACCTCAGCCAGCAAAGACAAGAAAACTCTCCGACCAGGAACTTGAAGAATGCGAAGTGAGTTTCTACTTTTTCTAAGTTTTTAGATTTTTATAATTTGCTTGGCAACATTGTGTAAATAGAATTCCTTGATCACGCAAGCATGTCACATAACACAGGAACTCCAATGTCGTGCGCATTGATGTGACTCCACACACAAGTGAAAGTGCGCACACAAAGGGCAGGGCCCAATTTCTTCTTTTCTAAATTTTAGATTTTTTATAATTTACTCGACAACATTATGTAAACAGGATCCCTTAATCACTGAGATAATCACGCTAGCATGTGACGTAACACAGGAACTCCAATATCGAGCAGATTTAGGTACCTGCACACACAAAGGATAGTCCGCACACAAAAAGGGCCCAATTTCAGCAATAGGATTAACAGTAATTTCAATTTCTTTTTCCTAGTTGGCAAACATTCCACTTGAAATGCTTGAACAGTACGATGGAGAAATTTTAGGTGATTAAATTCACTATTTTATTTTATACAAGAAGCAAGGAAGAGGAGGACAGGAACCGGACTGTGCACTGGATGACAAAGCTACCATGCACAAATACAAGCCAAAGAAAAATGAAAAACACGATCTTCTATTAACACTAGAGGGAAAATAGAAAACCATTTTAAACCAATTGCGAAAACAGCTAAAAATGCACCGTGGCATTAAATGATTTTTATGCATCAACGTCAGAATTAATGTTTAAGTCCACCCTGAAGGCGCGGAACAGACCTCTACTCCTCACTTTAGAAGTATATGCAACACAACTACAAATTTTCTTTTCCTTTCCATTTTTTCCATTAATGTTTTTTCTTTTCTTTATTTTTCTTCAATTTTCTCACTAGAAAAGTGATTCGCGTGATCTAGCTTTCGTTACCAGGACGACGGCATTGAACCGTAGCACATCGCGTGAAGAACTACACTAATTATGCATAACTTGAACAATACAAAATTTGCATATAGAACCTTGGCTCTCAACGGGAAAAAATACCCTGTGCATTTGCCGTTCTTTTACAAGTTCAGAGGCTTTCAGTTCATACAATTAAAATCACACTTTAACTAATACACTTTGTTTCACGGGTTAATGAAAACCCCCATAAGTGCAATTCAATCACTGTACTCTACAAATTTACAAAGGAATTTAGCATATACAATTATATAGAGATGGTGTAGATAGACAGTGCTGAAGAGCCAGGTTAACCGGCCTACAGTACGTTACATACAGCAAACCTGAATCGATATTCTAAAGTTTGAAATTTAGGTAAAAAAGCGTTTTTTCATAACATTTGTCTGGTTCTTTACAGTGTAAATGGCAAGATGTTCAATTTTGTCTGTGATTTTGCAGTATGCGAGGGTATTACCAGTTAAAATGGCTATTCAGCTGAATAAAGGGATTTTTTTGTAATATTTGTTGCCATGCCACAACATAACATAACAGCATAGCATAGCATAGCATAGCATAGCATAGCATAGCATAGCATAGCATAACACACCAAACCACACCACACTGGCACACAACACCATACCATACCATACCATACCACACCACACCACACCACACCACACCACACCACACCACACCACACCACACCACACCACACCAACCACACCACACCACACCACACCACACCACACCACACCACACCACACCACACCACACCACACCACACCACACACACCACACCACACCACACCACCACACCACACCACACCACACCACACCACACCACACCACACCACACCACACCATACCATACCATACCATACCATACCATACCATACCATACCATACCATACCATACCATACCACATACCATACCATACCACTTAAAACACCTCACCTATAGCAATCCCACTAACGACAACACCAATAACACCTGCTGTAACTCCAAAACCTATGATAACATAGTCTAGAACTTTAGAATACCATGGAAGTTCATTTAAAGCTAAATGAAAAACACAAGGAAAGATAAACACCAACAGCATGCCTGTAAGACTAGCAATAAAGGACATCATAAGAGCAAAGTGAGGTATGGCGATAGCTGGTAATAACGTCAAGAAATTGACACCAACTCGGATCATCACATACCACGTGACCTCACTGAACTTTGACCTTACGGATTCACTAACAATGGAATTCTCGACGCAGTAAATGATTGTCTGCACTCGAAAGGGGTAGGAAAACAAAACGTTGAGAACTAAAAACGAGTTGACAATAATCTGAATTATATGTGAAGGGATGCTGTTTGTGATGACATCTTTGATATTATGGCTGAAAGTGAGGAAACCAAACAACGCAAAGACGATTTTGATGATAAAAACAGCCACATAGGTTAATGCCAGCATAGCATTAAATCTTTTAGGATCCTTCATGTTGGATTCCACCATGGGGAGAACAGCATGACAAGCATAACTAAATACAATAATAGCGAAGGCTACTGGGGTTCCTCTAATATTCCATAAGGGAATGCTGTTGATGTCCCAGTTAGGACTCATCCAAGCCCCGTAGCCTAGTATTATGAAAACAGCAATAGTTAAGGCTATAACACTAATGAGACTAATCCACGCTACTTGTGAAAGATGCTTGATGAAGAGTGTTGGTAAACCTACAATAGCTGCAATAAGCATCCAGACGCGCTCTGGAACAGGAGAGGCATGCAGCATTCCATGCAGAAGAGATCCACAGAGTACAAGGTACAACGAAGCCAACAGAACGAGTGCAACGGCTTGTACAGTGAGTACAAAGCCACTGCCATATCTCGGCCATGTTGCTTCTGCTATCTCTTTGTAGTCGCTTCGGATACGTATCTGAAACACAAAACATGTGGATGTAAATGAACAGAGACAGCAGATGACTCATCTTGGAATACTATGCGCACAAAAGATCACGTAAAGTTTTTTTCTTTCAATTTCTTGCTTGCTAGCTTGCTTGTGTTATGCTACACTTTTCCAGTTTTAATGAGATTTTGGTTTACCGCGTTAATCTTAATAATTTGGTGTTTTATAGTTTTCAGTTCGCTGTCATTTTGCCGACAACAGTAATTTCAGTTTAGCTAGCTAGAATATCAAAGTATAAAATATCAAAGTAGGGAAATCCCCTAGCTTTAAGAAACAGTTTAACCTTGACATCTCTGGAATAATATCCTAGCAGACATCATTAAGTTTGGCCTCCGTTTCCCATGATTGGCAATATTTTCGTTCACGTGCAACTAATCACATTGAAAAAGGCGCCGTCCAACCTGATTGTGTTTACCAAAACACCCATCCTTGCGGTTAATTGAGGCCTGTCTTACAGGACATTATAAAAGAGAGAGTTACTCAAATGGATAGTCATCCCTTTTAGACCTAGAACTAGACGTGTGTATAAGTCCGTAAAGTATAATAAAACAAAGACTACAGTGAAGGAATTGTTTCGTCTTAGAGTTAGAGGTTCAACTCCAGCTCTTGCACGGAATCTACATGTTTGGACCTAGCATTCCCTCGTGACACTTGCTAGCTAGCTAGCTTGCTTGCTTGCTTGCTTGCTTGCTTTCTTGCTTGCTAGCTTGCTTGCTTGCTCGATTGCTCTCTCTCGCACTATTTCTTTCTCTCTCTTTCTCTTTCTCTTTCTCTCTCTCTCTCTCTCTCTCTCTCTCTCTTTCGTTTTTCCTTTATTCACTCGAAAGGTTCAGCTCTTAACTAAGAAATCGGCAACAGAGATGCCTTGTCAATGGTAGTCTATCCGATCCTGCTTTTCTCAACTGCGGTGTTCCGCAAGGAACAATCATAGGCCCACTGCTATTTTTGATTATATTAACGACCTCCGTCTTGTTTCTTAAATTTTCTTCAGTTCACATGTATGTACGCTGATGACACGAGCATCTAGTTTGCCTCAATTCAAAAAACCTACACGAGTTTTTAAGAAAAATATGTGTTTGGCTGTCAGCCAATAAACTCAGGGTAAATGTGACAAAAGTATGTAATTTTAGGATCTCATTACCAACTAATCATCTTAGTGCTTATGCAATGTAACTTTGAGATTTAGACACACACTAGAAGTCAGAAAGTCTTAAAATTTAAGGAATTGACTATTCTAACCTTTAAAAAATCGTAAATGATATCTTACGAATCGACCCTACCGAGCATCGAACCCCTCAACCCTTAGCATCTTATATTACGGTCCATTCACTCACCACTAGAGTACAAACACTAAAAGTGTGCAACATAAATAGTACTAAATAGTGCTAAATTATGATAGAGTGATTTTCATCGGACTGTGAAACAATTACTAATAGTCAGTGTTTAATAGTGTCTAATAGTTGTATTGCAACAAAAGAAAACAATGGGTGCAGAGTCTATTAGTGTCTATTAGCTTAGTAACTATTTCACAGTCCGGTGAAAATCACTCTAAGTCTATTGTTTTCTATTGTTTGATTAGTGCAATTTAGTACTAAATAGTACAAAGTATTGCACACTATTAGTGTTTGTATTCTACTGGTTTTAGTTTTAACGTTCTGATGTTCCGGACCTCGTATTAGGATATTGAAGGATATCTAAAAATTGAAAGAATAGCATTTTCCCTCGGTCACCGCTTTGAAGTCGGTGAGCAACTACATATGCCGTAATCTTGTGTCGGAATGAAATTGTATATTCTTTATGGCTAGAAAAAAAATAATAATCGTTTTGGAGTGATATTATTCAAATACTTTGAAAATAGATGTCTTCCCAATATTTCTTGATGAACTGATGAACTCTAGCGGACACGTACCCGCTATTACGGACATCCCGGTAGTACGACTAGTATAGCTAAATCCCCTCCTGGCATTGCAGACATCCCGCTATATTAACGGCAAAGTTGCTGACTTTTCGTGAGATCGCGATCGAAAACTTACACTTGAAATTCTTTTTACATTTTATTAGATAGCAAAAATATTTGGTACAATCGATCAATTCGAATTACACGCAATTTGCCATTATACTAAAGCGAAGCGACCATATTTTAACGTCGATAACTTGTAACAGTAATTCAACTGACAAACCTGAGGTCGACGGTGCGCTCATTTTACTCCCCTCTCTCCATCAGTGCTCCGTTTTAAGGGTACTTAAAGCTAATTAAAGCTACACAGAAAGGAAAGAAGTCGAAACAAGGATTGTGAGGTCTGGCTGGGGATCGAATTCGGCACCTCTCGCACCGAAGGCCGCGCACTAACCAACTGTGCCATCCTTGCTACTTGACGCTATTTTCCTACGTCAAGACTTGTTATTAATTCTTCGAGAATTAAGGTAAAGGTTCCTATTAATAACCAAATAACACATCTACAAAAAGTTTATATTATACAGGACAACCCAGATAAATATTAATCAGATTAATATTAATCTCGAGGATTATTACAATCCAGTACTGGATTATTACAATCCATTACTGAAGGTTGAGCTGTTTTTTAATTCATTAGTATTAATATCAGTCTTGGGTAGCATTAATATTAATCTGATTAATATTAACCGCAAGTATGATAAATATTAATCTTATTATAATCTGGCAGATCAATAGCACTGTTAAATGACTGATCTGAAACTGCAAAATATAATGCTTCGGAGAAATATCGATCGTAGAAAGGTCCTTTAACAGCAAATGGCGAACATCATTTTCTAACACAAGGCCAATTAACATTGAATCGAAGTGCGATCATGATTGAATCGATTGAAGGGAGCCGTGATGTTGTACTGATAGACAATAGCGATGATATATATTGACGATTTGACTCCCTCCCGCAGCTTTACTATGTTTATTTAGGAGTTTACCGAGTCAGTTTTGGCAAAGGTCAAGGCAATGAATACTTTATTTAAAAAACACGAAAGTCCCTTCATACTACATGTTCTTCCAGAGTCGTGTATGTATAAATATAAATATAAATATAAATATAAATATAAATATAAATATAAATATAAATATAAATATAAATATAAATATAAATATAAATATAAATATAAATATAAATATAAATATAAATATAAAATATAAATATAAATATAAATATAAATATAAATATAAATATAAATATAAATATAAATATAAATATATTAATATAAATATAAAGAAATCTATCAAAATTAGATATTATAAGAATGTAAATAATTAACTATAAGGAATTCTTAAAAGAATTTAAACTACTTTTACTTTTAATATCCTAAGTTAAACTATTTCAGAGAACAGCCCCTTTGTAATGTAAACTACTACGGCCAGCTTCGGTCCTTGGCCTAGGTACAAAGATATTTTGTGTTGAATTCTCAAATTATGTGAATGAACAGAGGCTATATTTGTAAAAATTCGGGACAAATAATCTGGTGTGCTTCCGCTCATAATTTTATACATCAAAACAGCCAACTGCTTAGATCTCCTAGTTTCTAGATTTTACCAGTTTAGCTGTTTTATATATCAGAAGACCGTATTTCAATAATTTGAGGATGTGATTACTCTGGCGGCTCTATTTTGCAACGTTTGAAGCTTATCAGTCATACCCCTACCACAGGTTTCCCATACTGTACTTGCATAATCGAAATATGGTAGGACAAGCGAGGTGTACATATTGTAATTAATGTTTCCTGCGGTAGAGCATATAGAGAATTTGTATTGCGCATGTCTAAAGCTTGGTTTTGCAAACAAGCTTGCCGCCATATTGGATGACATGAGACGGTGTTCCAGTCTTTGAACTATGATCTACGCCCATGTAATCATGTACTAGAAAAAATCTCCTTGAAAGTTTAAACAATATCAGCAGGCGTGTCGATGTGAATAGTTTTTTAGTGATGCTTTGTCGTAGATTACGAAATATACTAGAGGAAAAATGGCCGAAACGAGGAAACATGGACGAAAACCATGCTTCCTTTAACGATGCTTGTAGTCATCAGAGCAAACTTTTCAAGGAACTGCCAATTCAAGGTAAGAGAATAAATGCTAAATACTGTTATATTTGCGATTTCGCATAAATAGTCATGTTTGTTGTGAATTGTTTAACGTCAAAAACCTGTTCATATTCGAGATTTTGCATTGACTTTTGCCACATTTCTACTTGAAATTTAGAGTTCTAGCAGTGGCCCCACCAAAGAAAAAAAAGGAAAATTAGAAACTTTAATAACTACTTTATAACACTGAATAATTAGTTTATATCAATTTATAGTCCTATTGAGTGAGATTTTACAATTTCTGAAGTATGGTCTTGAATAATTGCTTGTGTGTGAATATTGCTGGTTATTATTTTTCATTTCATGTGATGATTCTAGTATTCTAGCTAGATTCTAGTATTCTAGATCTAGATCTAGATTCTAGCTAGCTAGATCTAGAATACTTGAATCTATATATCTAGAATACTAGATCTAGAATACTAGAATCTAGCTAGATTCTAGCTAGAATCCTAGAATCTAGCTAAAATCTAGTAGGATAGGATAGGATAGGATAGATAGAGAATCTAATTAGAATCTAATGTAGAATCTAAAATCTAATCTAGGAGCTAAAAGAGACTAGAATCTACACTACATGGGATCCCTGTGTTTTTCTTTGTGGACCAGCTCGAAGGATCGTTTCCATAGTAACTAGAGAAAACCACATATTTTTCCAATATACAATCTGTATT